>VZUI01045955.1:0-146213 GCA_013401135.1 Cettia cetti | reverse complement strand
GGGGAAAAAAAAAAAAAAAAAAAAAAAAAAAAAGATAAAACCCTCCCAGTAAAGTGTGGTGCTCTTACTGCTCTCCTTTCTTGTATTTGCATTCCCTTTGACTTCCAGACAAATAGTGAGGAACTGAAACAGTTTTAATTTAAGAAAAAAGATTTCTCTTAATTTTTGGCAGTAGTTCTGCCTACTAAAGCAGAGTAGTTTTTTCTTTGTCAAACCTGCTGTCATTTGAAGTAGAGGCAATTGGCTGTTTTGGAAAATTCTTCTTTATGAGGACTTAATTTTCAGGCTTCAACCTGGTCATCTCTTGGAAGGAGAAATACCACTTAGTTCTGGTCTCATTTTGCATGTGTTTTTACTGAGGCCATGAAAAACCAGGGTAAGGCTGGATTGCTTTTTTGTTTTTCTTTTCCTTTTCTTTTCCAATAGCCTGCAAACCCAGAACTGCTGACACTTTGTGGAAAGCTTTACTGCCTAGAAAAAAATTAAAAAATCTGCTTTTCTCTCTATTTTGCTTGTTTATTTCCATGAGTGCTAACCTGAAAACAGAATCTTTCTCTATGCATAATTTGTCTGCTTTTGGGGCCATCAGGGCTGCTCGTTCTTCAAAGAACACAAAGCAGCAGCTCCCAGGAAGCAGCTGAGAACTTGTGCACATTTTAAAAAGCAGATCTTTGTATTTGGGATGGATCAGGCTGATGAAACAGGAATGTACAGGCAGGAAAACAGACTCCAGCAGCATGTGAGGCTCCTTCCCTTGCTCGGTGATCCTTGGCACAGAGCAGCAGCGTGTCCCTGGGACACTGCCTCCCACCTGAGGAGCTGCTTGCTCTAGGCTCTCAGTTTTGGGGTATTTTTTTTGGATGTTAATCCATGAAAAACCATGACAGCTGCAACCGTATTCAGGACTGGAGAGGTAGCTGTAGTCCACTGGGTTGTGTTTTTTTTTTTCTTAAAAGAATTGTGACTCTTTTTGCTCTGAAGCCACTTCAAAAATCGTGTGGATGTACAAAAGCTGGTAAGCAGCTAAAGGAAGTGGAACGTGGAAACTCCCTGTGTTCAGTGGTGGTGGCAAACAGATTGTAAGCTGCGTGCAGGTGCAAAGGAGCATCTCAGAAGCCTTGGACAGCAGCCTCTGAGCACCGCCTGCAATCCTGCTAAAATCGACTCTTTGATATGCAAAAAGGGAAGGGATTGGGTTCAGCCATCCGAGACGAGGCGGCTCCGGCAGCGAACGCTCAGGCAGAGAAAGCACAAGCGTGTCCCGCAGAATGAGCCACTTGTACCTACTGGAGTCCGGCAAGCAGATGTCTTTCTGCTCTCTTGTACTCCACAAATATGGGATTTGCTGCTGCCTAAGCAGCTATGCAAGCCAGTTGCTGGAATATCTTTTCATCAAGTGGCACGAAACTGATAATCAGCACAGTCTATTTCCAGGGGGAGGAGGGCATGCAGCAGAAGAAAAAAAGCCAAGCAGTAGCTTTTACAAAGTCTACAGATGTTGGACATGACCTCAGCCAAAGTTTGTATTGGCCCTCTGGGGAATTGCAGTTGGTGCCATCTGAAACAGTGGAACTTGTGCCTGTGGTTTTATTTGTTTTGGGTTGGTTGGCTTTTTTTCCCTTCTTTTTCTTCCCTTTTTTCCCCTGGAATATTATTTTATTATCTTCTTGACTATGCAGTGTTCCGGTACTTGGGTGCACACAGAGTTTCTGTTGGTGACAGCAGAAGGACTGCTATCATAAAAACACTTTTCAGCTCTAGGCTGATTTCAGTACCATTAGTCCTCCTGTGAACCGTGGATAGAACAGAAGAGACCAGACCATCAGTCCTGCTGATAAGAGCAAATGCCATTCCCTGGGAGTCTCTTCTGCTGGAAGTAGCTGAGCTTGGTGAAGGGAACACCCAAACTAAAAGTCACCGTTCTGCTCTTTTGATTTTTGACATAAACACTGTAATTAACTTTTGATCACCATCAATTTTCATGTGCCTAATTCCATGGAAATGTTAATGTGGGAAAGGCAGAGACATTTATCAGCTCTCAACCAAGTAATGTAGGGGTTTCTGTTCTGCCAAGTGCTTTAGGTTTTTTTTACCAGTGTATCATTTACTATTTACCCAAATATCTCATAAAGCAATGGTGGGTGAAGAGACTGCAATACCAAAGCATGAAGTGTGAAGCTTTTGACTGTCTTTAATGGGTCATTTTGAAGGCTTTCTCCAAATCTCAGCTGTTCTAAATTACGTTCTGTTAGGTAGATGTTAGAGAATTTGCCTTCTGCATGAAGAGAGGGAATTTTTCCACCCCCACTTTCCAGCCTACTATTACTGCTACAAGAGGCTTGCCATCCTACACTTCTTAAGGAAGCCAGATTTTTGGCTTGAGTTCAAACATATGTTTCTCTGCTGCTGCCTTGTGTGCTCTCTGATCTGCCATTGGAAACCAGTTTCCACTGATGCTCTTCCCCAAATTTCCTTCCCCCACTCCTGAAATGTTGTAAGCATCTATGAAGTGCGACTGGTGGATTGACAAGAAAATGCATGTCTCCTCAGAAGACTGAACTTTATTATTCTATGGCCACTTCATAGATTTTTCAGTCTGTTTTAAATAGGTATTAAAAAAATCTATAGCACTGTTATCCCAGACATCAGGAACCTGTAGTAAAAAAGATACTCTATTTATTAATAGCAGTATTGTTAGTATTGTTTAAATATTTAATGGAGAAATTATAGACTGTTCATTGGCTGCAGTGCAGGAGTTTCAAGGACCTGAATTCCCATGTTAGCAATTTGTACGGGTCTGTGGTGCTTTCTAGTCTGTGTGAATGTGACCTGCATCTAAATGAAAGCAGCTGGTGGAGGCATGAAGTGCAAAGCATGGTGTTTAAACACATAAAGGCTGGCTGCTCCCGTGGGCAGACAGTGTCCTGGGACCTTTGCCTTCTCAGCTTTGGGAGTTTTAATAACCAGTCTGGGATAGTAGCTAAAGCAGCAGATGCTTTGTCCTGTGAATTTGTAACCAGGCCATCCTCAGATTGTTTCAGCCTGTATTGAAGTGTCAGTGAAAAGGTGCTCAGTGGGGTGACTAGATGTGTGATTTTAAAAAGTACTTTTATATGGAGAAAAAATGTAAAGAAAAGCCCCAGATTTGGGCCTGGGCTATCTAAGAGGAGGCTTAAAGTCTGAGAACTGTGCCAACTGAGGCATAAGGGAAAGAGTATAGTGTTTTGTATTTACCCACTTAGGAAGTGCTAGAGCACTTAGCAGCTGCTTAATTTGGTGAAGTCAGGGTTTATTATTAGGTTTGGGCAGTCCTTTGTTTTAGGTTTGTTACAGCTAACTTTAAATACTGCATTAAAGAAGAAAAAATGCCTCTGCAAAGTCCCAATTCTCTGTGGGTGTTTTTCTTTCCCAAGTTACCAGCTTTTAGAATCTCTCTCCATGCAGGTCCTGCCTCTGTAAATAAACCTGCTGCTTCTGCCTTACCAATCAATGCCAGTGGAAATGCAGTGGCTGCTGCTGGGGTGCTGATGCTGCCCATGGGTCCAGGTGTGAGGCAGGGCTTAGCCAAGCTGGCTCTTGGCCCCTCGGGGACACTGCAGGGAGGGTTTGATGCTCTTGCTCCCCAGTGGTGATAAACTCCAGCTCTGGGGACTCTGCACCACAGGAATTGCAGAGGACTGGATCCACTAAGCTTGTGGTGATTTTACTGAGCCATTGCTCACCCTAAATTTCTCTAGTCCTGAATCTGCACCTTTAAGGAGGAAGCAGCAGTCAAACAAAAGAATAAATTCAACAAAGAATGAGTTAATAACTCAGCAGGTTTTTATCTAGATATTCTCTCAAGTTTTGGGGACTGCAGAGAGGTGTTGTGTCACCTCGGGCAGCTTTTAGTGGGTTTGTTGCAGCGATGAGGAGAACAAACTCCCTTCTGCTCTAGAACATATTTGCCAGAGCTCCCTGGAGCCTCTGCCTCACCTGGTTCTGGGCATCACCTCTCTGTTGCTACCTGTAAGCTGCTAGCAGGTGCATCACAGCTTCATCCTCCTTTACAGCTCAAACACCAGAGACTGCCAAAAAGGAGACATTTTCATGTATTTATTTACTCAAGGTTTCCAAGAAGGTGTGTAAAATAATAATGGATGTAGGCACATGGATGCTTTTTCATAAAGGGTTCAGAAAGACTTTCATAAGTAGATGTTGAGTGACAGCTGTGTGCTTTGTTTGGAAGTTTTTGAGAAATGCTGGAAGAAAATATTTAGATCAGGTTTGGTTTTCTGGGGTTTTGTTTGTTTTTTTCAAAGAGTATGGTTTGTATTTGTCAATTCACAAGGTTTGTTCATGAAGTGATACATTTTCCACAGTATTTGAAATTCTTACCACAGAGACAGAAAAGCTTCAGTTAGCCCTTTAGCCTTCCATTCAAGTAAACAATAATGGGCATAGCCAAAAATCCTGCTAGCAGGCAAAAGCCTGTTTTTACTGCTGGTGAGACAATGTTAATTGTATCAGAGAATCAAGAGTGTACTTTTACTCCAGATCTCTGAGACCTCTCAGATTGTGGCTGGAAGTGTTGCTTGCAAACACAGCCCTGCTGTCCAGGAGCCTCTGCAATTAAAAGGCTTTCACTTACTCTCTTTTGACCATTGCTTTCCCCCCATTTTATCTTGTTTGAAGGAGGATTTTTGAAAGAAACAATGATAAATATTTTCCAAATTATATTAAGATCTGATACATTTTTCATCAGTTTGACATTTCAGGATAGAAACAGGATGGAAACGTTGTGCTTCAACAGGATCCTCACAATGATCTATGTAATGTTATCCTTGCCCTGAAATGTCTCATGTGCCAGATCATGCACTTGCATGCTTAGATAAATTTTCCAAAACCTTAAATTTTCCTGTTTTGAAGGAAAAGTAGTAGCAAATTGATTGGAAAGAAAAACAGAAAGAAACACCTACTAAAAAATTCCGTGGTCTCTCAGTCCCAAGAGTGAGAGTGAGCAGGGCCTTGGCAACTTTTTTCTTTGGCAGCACCTCCCCACAAGTGTCCTGGGGCAGTGGCCTGTCAGGGTTCCAGAGGCTGCAGCAGCTCTGGCAGGGTCATTGCTCACAGTGCAGGAAAGGATTTGCAGGAAGGGAAGAAGGTGAGCAGCTTTCAAGTCCTCAGCACTAATGAGACATGGTTGTTATTGAGGATAAGTGTTGGGGCTTCATTTGTGCCTTTGGTTTAAAATTGAGGACTAAATTAAGTGTATCTTCCAAAAAGTTGAAAGTCTTTGTGGTTGGAAATGTTGATCAGTAGGAAAATGGAAAGGACTTGTTCAGGAACCAAAGCTCTTGACTCTGACAAACCCTTGTCTTTTTGTTCCATTGACCCTCTCCAAGACTAAATACTAATGTTTCTTCCAAGTGCTCCTCCTGCCTTGACCTTTCTGCCTGTGCTGATGAAACACTGTCCTGGTCCTTCTCATCTCTTGATGGCTTCAAGCCTCTCACTGCTGACCTCCTACAGATTTTAGACATTTCCTTTCTCTGCTCTGCCTGCACAGTCGTTCAAGATGCAATTTAGACATAATCTCTCAGGCTTATCTCTGGCTGTGCCATCCCTGGGGTTGCTGCATTAGATTAAAATGAGGAAGGGGGCCAACTTCAGAATTGGTGAGTGTGTAGTGGCCAAGAGGTTTGTCCTAGAAAAGTCTGTGTATTTGCTGAGTGGGGAGATCCCAGCCAAATCACTTATTTATTCATTCTTCCGTTCCCCGGCCTGCCTTGGCTGCAGGTGTTCTGATATCAAAAAGACTGGTTACTCTACTGGTGGCAGTACATGTTTGCTTTATCTTTAACCTGACAAGCCATTTATGCTCCAGGGCATGTGTAAGAAGAATTAAATGCAAACAGTCAGAGTCCTCTGCAGGTTAGAGACAAGAAAGATAGTGCAAAGGGATTAAGGATTAAAGGGAGAACAGCCATAAGCGGGATAGAAGGTTCATTTATGCACTTGGCTCCAGCAAGATAAATATTTATGAGCAAGGGGAATGGATGGTTGTAAGAATTTCTGGCATTTGCATAAGCAGGGCAAATATAAAATTCTTGAAGATTTTGGCACTGTTGACGTTCAGAGATTATTTTTTTTTTCCTAGTAGTTTGAAGGAGTTAGGAGCACAGATCCCATTTGAAGCCCTCATTAGCTAGATATTTGTGGCCATTCCAATTCTCTTAGAAAGTTTGAAAATATTGTATTTCTTGGTGAAGCTGTACTTGATCTGCTTTTGATACTCTTTTCACTTGCTTTTCTTCAGAGTCAGTTTTCTATTCATGGGTTTTCCCTATGCTATGTAAATAACACACTACTCTCACCATACAGTATAATTTTCAATTCATTGTGGAGATTTCCATTTGTTGTGGATCTACACAATAAAGTAGTATGAGGTGAGAGGGACTCTTTACCTGGGTTTTTTGTGGGTTTTTTCCTTGTTTTGAAACAAGTGACCAATGACAAGACATTGAGAGGAGTGGGAAGTCTGTTGGCAATGGAAATGAAAGGAAGAGTCTTTGAAAATGAGATGATGACACTAGGCCAAATTCCAGCAGAGTTTCAGGGAGACACTTGCAGGGCGATGAGGCTCGTTAATTGTCTGCCTTGAAGTATTAAATGATTAAGAGAGAATGCTTGCCCTTAATGATTTGATGCTTTGGCTGCTTGACTGGCAGCAGTCATTTGTGCAGTCTCAAGGGTCTAGGTTGGGTTTAACCTGCCAACTTTTGCTAGACAAGATAAAGGCTTTACACTGAGCATGGCTAAAAACATTGGCAAGCATTGAGAAAGTGAATTTATATAATTTTTTGTGATAATTCTTCTTATGAATATATTCAGAACCTCATATTGCAGGGATGAGTCAAATCATAATTGCAGGAGTGTTCAAACAAAAAATTTGCATGGAGAAGGCATGGAGTTGTGGTACTTTCAGAGCTGTTAATGCAGCTAAAGGAGTAGACCAGGAGGAGCTTTTCCTGGTCTGCATTGCAGACTCACTTCAGGAAGTCCTGATGATTGTTCCTGCCAGGCAGGATAAGGGGCTTGTCAGTTCTAGTGACACAAAAGCCGCTGAAAAATGACGTGGCCAAATTTGCCAAGTACTTTCCTTGGTGGGCAGAAGGTAAGGAGGACAAATCCCCAGTGAGCACACAAGCTGCTGGCAGAGCTGTGTGGGACTGACAGGAGAGAGCTGTCAGCTTTTCCTGGGCTGGATGTTGTAGGAAAGCTCCCAGTCCCTGCTGCCCAGGCTCCCTGCCTTGCTCCAGGTTATTCCTGCCAAGCACAAGGAAAAGCAACACCCTCTTTCAATCTTGGGATGTGCTCAGTGCTGGGGATAAGGTGCTATTCAGGCTCTTGCTGCTGTGTAATATGCAGTGTTGCCCATGAAACTGCCATTTTGCATTGATTTCCTACACCTCTGCATGAATTTATCATTAATGGCTTTATCATGCTGTTCTTACGAGAAATTCCAGATTGTTGCCCCTGGGAAGTTTATCCAGGGCTATCTTTACAGCTCTTTGGGAAGTGGGAAGAGGAACCTAAGCATGGATTTAATTTCTTTAGATGTGGGGATTTAGAGACACCTGTTCTGCAGCTAATCTTAGGTTTTCTTTGTGCTTAAATTTAATTCTATGCCTTTTTATTTTCATCCTTAGTCTAGAATCTCAGCACTGACAAGGACCAGAGAGTCATAACATGACTATTTTGCAGTTGATTTTGTTTTCATTGGTGTTACTGATTCATTAAAGACAAAGGATGTGCCTTACTCCTGAGTTGCCCCTGTCTTTGTGTGCAGGTGAGACTTCACAGCCGACCAGAAATCCTTTTTAAAGTGTGACGCTGGTGTGGAAAGTAGGCATCTTTCTTTGTGGCGCACAGAGGCAGCAAAAATACTTTTCACATTTTCCCTTGCACTGGCTTTTTAGCAGCATTTGAAGTATGTAGTTTCCAGGTCTTAGATTTGGAGTGGCTCAAGATCAGAGTCATTTGAGAGATTAAGGTAGGTGTGATTTTATGCCATCAGGAGCACTTCTTAAAGAATAGAATTGGCTTTGATTGAGAGCAAGCAGCGATGTAAGAGACAAATGGCAGAACTTTGCATTGACTTCTGCACTGTGCAAGAGTGGTGGTGCTGGGGAGGACAGCAGTGGCAGGCACTGCTGCCACAAGGATGAATTTTGGGTTTTAGACCCAGAGGATTTAGCTGTGTTTAACAGATATTATTTAGATGCATTCCTTGCATCCCTTTTCTCATGCTTGCTTGTCTGTCAGGGACTTATCTTTAACAGGGCTTGTAGAAACATGATGTTGGCTTTGGTTATGGCTTTTCTAGGACACTGCAGAGCAGCAGCAGGACTTTGCAATTATGATATTTTGATATAGAGAAATCTATTTTTAAGCACAAAATGGGGAGTGTGGAGTCTAGCTGGTGGCAGGTGGAGGTACTGGCTGGTTTCCTGATACATTATTTTGTGGAGATGAGGGAGGAGGGGAGTGCATTTCATCACTGGACCTCACCATCCAGTCTGGATGACCTACTGTTCCAGTTCTCTAGGATTTAGAAGAAACTGTGCAATAACCCCATAAAATAACTTGTTATGGATCAGCAAGCTCAAAATACCTCCTTTTCTTCAAATGGGGCTGCAGGGTGTGGTTGTCCTGTGCAGCTGCTGTGGATGGGTGAGGCTGGGAGCTCACGGTGGAGCTGACAGAGCTCTGGCTGGGGCTGCTGGCTCTGTTCAAGGAATGGGACATGTCTTGCACAGCCTCCTGCTCCTCTGGAGAGCCTTGTTCTTACTGCTCTTAAATCCCTCCCCATTACAGATAGTCTGATTATCTCATGCTGGGATTAGGGGACCCCACTGAGAGGAGCTAAGGGGACCAGCTGCTCTGTGCTTCAGAGGCACAGCCCTGGTTTCTCTAATCTCAGAAGGCCACCCTACATAACCCTGAGGAGTTTCCTCTGGGCTTTCCTTTCCTCTGCTGGGTGTGCTGCCAGTGCTCTTCCCAGGCCTGTGGCAGGTTTGTGAGAGCCCCAGATGTGCAGCTCTGCTCTCCAGAGGGACATTGTAGGTAGATGAGTGTGGGCTCTTGGACACTGAACAAGCTGTAAGCTATTTACATGGTAGCTGGGAGCTCTGTTTTTCTCTGAGATCTGAAAGCCCCAGGTACTTGGTTCAGTATATTTTGAAGTTGAGGGGTTTTGTCCCAGCTTCATTATTTGTTAATGCAGATATTGAACAGCAGCAGCTTGAGAGCTGCATTCCAAACTGTCCAACTGGAAGGTTTCAAAACTGGGCAGACAAAAGCAGCTTCCAGAAGGTATGTTTGTACTAGGTTCTTAGCATAGCATTATTTAACTTCTTTTAATCAGTGACCTGGAGCAGAAAAAATAAAACCATTACTCATAAAGCTCTCAGATAACACGCAGATTAGGTGGAGTGCAAGATAAGGCAGGGCCTTAGTGCTGGGATCGCTCTGTGAACAGTGTGTTCTGATGCAATAAAATGCCATACTTTAGAGACAAAATGAGGGCCCTTCTGGTATAATGAGGAGATGGAGGAGGGATAGCTGTCTCCTGGGAAATGGCTAGCCTGAAAGAGGCTGGTGTGTCCAGGCAGATAACCATCTGAACTGGAGTTTTCCCAGCCTAACTGTGCCCAAGATTGAATGTGTAGACAGGGAGGTACTGAGCTGAGTAGGTCCAAGGTGGTTACAGCCCTGTATTCGGCATTGGCACAATTCTGTATTCTATCCTGATGCTTGCAGTTCAAGAACATTGGTTAAAATTGGAGAAACTTCAAGAGAAGTGTTGTGAGGACTGTTAAAGATTCAGAAAATCTGTTTGGCAGGGAAGGACTCCAGGAGCTCTGTCTGTTTTATTGTAGGAGGGCAAGGGGTGACATGACTACAATTTATAACAGCCTGTGCAGGGCAGAGAAATTTGATAATAGAGAGCTCTTCTGTCTGGCAGTCAAAACTGTAAGGAGATCCCGTGGCTGGGAGGCTCTAACGCTGATACTTTTAGACAAGAGATAAGCTGCAAAATTTTACTGGGGTGAATAATTAATGACTGTAGCAGTTTACCAAGGGTTGTGATGACTCCATCCCTGGATATCTCTGAACTGAACCGTTCTAAACAAGAGGCTGTGTTTGAGTCTGGGATGAATTCAGACAAGTCTGGTGGCCTGTGCTGCAGCAGTGTACCTGCAGTTTTGAGGCAGTAGATTTTTCTCTTAAAACAGTCTGGGAATTAATTTACACCTGAGGAGACAAAGCTGCTGCCCAGGTATGTGAGTCTTAAGAGTTCTCTGTGTGTTTACCATTTTTGTGTGTTGTTCTCAAAGACCTTGAACAGTTCCAACTTGCAGATGCTGTTACAGCTCTTGCTAGGAAAACTGCATTTTTGAGGTTAGTTGTACACCAGAGAGAAGTGGATCTCTTTCCCTGAAGCTGCTGCTTCTCATGATTCAAAACCATCGGGGAAGCGGTGTTTGCTGTTTTTTCCCTGATATTGCAGTTATATTTTGTAAACTGATGAATGCTCAGTTGGAGCTTTTGAAATGGGAGAGATGGGGACACCTGGCACCTTTGATAAATTGGTCCCTTTTGTTTGCAGTGAGGAGGGTTTGCACTGAACTACACTGATATCTGTGCTGAGGAGTTACCTGAGTTTTTGGTTTTCACCTCACTCTAAAGGATCCTGCCTCCCTCCCTACCAGGATTTTGGGGGAATCTATTAACAACTGACATTGATGATGTGGAGAAAACATTATGACAGAGGTGCATTAAAATTGCTGGGGCTCTAAGCAGTCTAATCTCTCACTCTTTATGAGGTTTGTGCTTGTTTTGCTTACATGCCACCAAGTGGGTCATGACTCAAATTTAGCCAGCGCTGTTATTAATGCTGGAGCAAGTCTCCAGCGGGCTATTTTTAGCAGCCAGGGCTGTTGTTGAGAGCTTGCGCTTGCTAAAAATGCCTTGGAAAGATTTCACAAGCGATACTGTCTGTGGTGGAATTTGCGCACCAGCTGTCTGTCTTCAGGCCAGTTGATTGTGTTGACACGTATTCCCTGTGATTTGTCATCCCTGCCTCCCGCTCGGCGATGGCTGTGACAGGCGTGCTATCAGTGTCTGATGGCAGCCAGGGAGGGAGGGGGAGGTGACAGCAGCAGCCTCGTCACTGACAGCTTGGGAAGCGCTGGGGTGGCAGGGGGGGACCTCGGCCCTGGCTGGTGGTTCATCTTTCCTTTGCCACCCTGTCCTGTGCAGCCCAGCTCGCTGCTGCCATCCTCCCTGCCCCAGCTCAGCACTTTCCCTGGAGCTGCTCAGCAGTTCTTGAAACATCTCCCTGATTTCAGTGGGTTCCTCTACTGCTGAGCTTTATTTTGTTGCTGGGGGTGGCCTTCTCTCCTAAGCTAATAGGATAGATAAAAATGCAAGCCAAATTTCCAGAGAGAGAATTCCCCAAGGAACAAGGCTTGACCTTGGGTCTCTGCAAGCTGTGGTTCTGGGTTTGACTTGTCTGCTGATTTCATGTGTGCTCTGATTGTGTATGGTTCAGTTTTCCCATCAGAAGTTACAGGGTAAAGGAAAGATAGGAGGTTTATAAATGAAGTGATTAAGTTATTAAAATTTATTACCTAGTGTATATCTGGGGTAGGTTTTAACCTCCCAAATAAAAGAGACTTGTTAACATTGGCAAGTGCCCTTGCTCCTTGTAAACACAATACACAGAGATGTGAAACTGCACCTGTGACTATATTCTAAGTGAAATTACTAGTTCATTTAGTGAAATAAAAGGGTGTTAACTCTTACCCAGGGATTTCAATGTGCTCTAAGTCCTGGAAGTACAGAATCATGACATACCTTTGTGTTTTGTGACTGAGAGGTGAATCAAAGCCTCTGTGATTAAATGATTATGAATTCATTTCAGGACTTTGTTTTATAACAAATCCACTGATGAATGCAAACAGAACAAAACTTTCAATTCACAGACCTTCAAAGCAACCCTTTGCTCTTGTCCCTTGAATCTGAAATATCCTACTAATTTTTTACTGTTACACAGATATACATTTCAAGTAAGTCTGAAACTATGCTAGGAAGGCAAACAGGCAGCTAGTGATGTTTTATAATGCTGTAGGATTTTTGCCTCCAGAGACTTTGATGCAAATCTTGGCCCAAGCCTGCTGAGGAAATGAGTTTTGGTTTTAGACTAATTCTTAGTGGATTTTTGTCCGTGTTACAAATGATGTGTGGCTCGTCTGGCAGTCAGAAACCCTCCCTGAGTAAAGGCTGAATTAGAGAATGTGTTTTAATAAGGCTTAATGGGGAAATGTGTCTGGATGAAGCTCTGAACAATTTTGCACCACTTGTTTTTGTAAGAACCAAGTTTGGCAGAAATTATTAAAAAACAGGGGGAGAGGGCAGAAGCTGTTAGTGGTGGTATATTTATAATTTGCTGTGGAAGAAATCAGTCTCTCATTACAAGCCTGTAATGGTGTTTGTGCCCTCTTGTTTGATATATACAGTATTGTATTTCTGTCCTTCAGCTCCTGAGTTTTGCCACGTGGGAGAAACTCTGTTCTACCACAAAGGCATCTTTCTTTTTCTTTGTCAGTCTGAGGCCAGCACTGAGTTATCTGTCCTGAAGGTGAAGGGGCTGCACCAGCAGCAATAAGGAGAAGTTGAAAATCCCATGCCCATGGCTCCTAAATAATTCAGCTGGCATGCACCTTGTGCTTCTGCTCACTCTTTCAAGTGAGCAGCTTACCTGAGAGCCTGCTTGGGGCTTTCTGGTTCTCAGTGCTTGGAAGTGATTTCAGAGGAAGGCATTGAATTGCCTAAAATAATTGATGCCAGAAAGAGCTTCAGGGACAAGGAAAGTTTAAGCTGTGGGAGCACTGATGCCTCCCATTGGAGGGGTGATGTGAAGGGTGCTCAACCCCAGTCCCTGCACAGGGGTCTGTTTCTGGCTGCTTAGTAGCAGATTTTGGTGTGGGCAAATTTGCTGGAGAGCCCACATCTTTTTTCCTTAGAGTGCATGAAGACTGGAGGGGGCTGTATACATCAAACTCATTCACTAGCCTCAAAAGAATGACACTCTTAGCCCAGCTTTTTGAAAAACAAACTTTATTTCCTTTACTATTCCCTTCCCAATATCTACATTCTCTTCTTCTCAGTACTTCCTTTGCACTGACTTAACTATTTTTACCTTGGCTAAAGGCTGGGATTAACTCTGTATGTGTGTGATTGTACATGCAGCCTCAAATTATATCCTTCAATATCATGGAAAGGTCCAGTATGAAATATTCTGGGGATCAAGCAGCAAGAAGATATATTGCATTGACTGGCTTTATTAAAAATTCTGTGATACAACCACCCCTGCTGCAGGGAGCTGAGCACAGAGCTATTCCAAGATTCCCCAACTCCTGTCACTTTGTAAATTAACCCTGTGGTGTGAATCCAGACACTTGGTGCTGGGCAGCAAAGAAGAAAAGCAGATTTTGAAGGTTGCAGTTTTGTGTCTGGTTCACTTGTGCTCTGCACTGGGATCAGAGTGGTCTGAAGCTGATCAGAAGTTCTGTCACATTTAATTGGTAACCTGTAAACATCACTAGTTTGACCTTGCCACTTGTGCCTGCAGCCTTTAGTCTTTGCAAGTCTTTGTGGCTCAAAGGTTCACTTCAGATGTGTGCTGGAGATCTTTAGGAACTGACTTACCCAGATGTTTCCTTGTAGTTGTTGGACAGAACAAATTTCAGCCCTGTGTTTCTTGAGCTTGGATGTGTACTGGTTCATTTATTTAGCAGATGATTTATACTCTGGGTTTGTATGTTAGAGGTAGTGTCTGTGATCAAAAAAAGGAACATGCCAACTGATTAATATAAAGGCAAGTGTATCAGGTGTTATGAAGTGAGTGCATATGCTGCTTCTAAACCAGTGTTTGCTCTTTAGTTATTGCTATGAATCTCTGAGTTGGTGCTCTTAGTTAATATTTTTAATCTGTTATAAAGAGATTCAGACATGGAGTACTGTTTATTCACTAAAACCTTAAGTCACCATGGCATATTCAGAGCATCAGGATTTTTTTGGTTCCTTGTGGTACAAGGAACTTAGGAGAAGGTGCAGTGATAGGAGTTTCTTATTCAGATTTCCAGTCACTTAATGCAACCTCTGGCTGATAAGAGTAGAAATAAAGTATATACATTTTTACTGTAGTGTCCTTAAATACCCTTAACACTTGAGCAAAGGCTTATGAGTTTATTTAAAGAATATTGAGAGCATTTGGATTTGGTGACCTTTTTTTCAGTCAGACACTGGTGGAACTTCATCACTTCTGAATGAGATGATTTGACCTTTATCAAGGATTTAAAACCTCTGGACCCAGAAGAAGAATCCAAAAAACCTACTTCTTTCAGAGTAATTATAAGCATATGGCTAGATCTAGCAATACCATTTCTATTTTAATTGGAGTAATGTGCTCTACACAAATACGTGCAGAAATATGAACACTACTAGAGGAGGCTCAAATGAAAGAAAATTCCTGGGCTGGTTCTTGTTGAAAGTAACTGCAGAAAATGCAAGTTTTTACAGTATTCCAGTTTTGGGGGTTATTTTCTTTCTTGTTAAAATGCTTCCCTGTGGAAGTCAGATGGGGGCAACCAGCATGTTTTTTTACACAAATAGCTTAAAACATGAATCAGAAGAAAAGACAGTGTGTATGGGACATCCATTATTGTGCTGGATCAATCTTTGCAGGCAAAGATCCACTTTCCCCCATGAAGAAGTTATGAGGTCTTAATGACATGCAGTTTCCTCACAAAGTAAAATTAGCTACTTGTTCCTTGGGGGGAGAATGAAATCCACGCTTCTGAGTGAGTAAACTCAGCTGGAGTAGATTATTTCCTCTTCCTTTTGTGCACAACAGTCCTTTGCATGCTTCTTTAAATCTGTAACCCATAATAAACCCCTAATTTTTTGTGTGGTTAGCTTGAATTTACGGTTCTCCTTTTCTTTTATTTTTTTTAAAGTTTCCTTCATCTCTGTAACCAACAAGCCGCATTAATCCTTTCTGTATACACAGATTCATAATCTGTTGTTTAAAGTATTATCCTTTGCTTCTAGGGATCAGATGTCAAAAGCAGAGTTTTTTGGGATTCTCTCTTTTTCTTCAGATTGCTGCAACTGTAGGGTTTTTTCTTCAATGAATGTAGGGTAAACCACTCTCTTCCTTAAGCACTTACACAGCCTGTCTGAAAACTCTAGCCCAGCATAATGGTTTTAACTTCGTAATGAGGGGTTACTCCTCTTTTAATACATAAGAAGCAAGGGCAGAGAGATGAGGGATGTGGATTCATTGTCCCTGTGGGCTTCTGCTGCAGCAGCTGAAGGTGATTTAACTGTGATCAATTTATAGTTTGCAGTAATCCATCAGGTTATGAACTGCAGGAGCTGTGGGCTGGATAAGCTCTCTGCTGTCAGCTGCACTTGCAGGGTGGTAAATTCCAGCAGAAGGGCAGGGAGGAGTCAGCTCAGAGCTCTCCCAGCCGCTGTGATTAAAGCTAGCCGAGGTCACAGGGACAGGTGCTTTAAGGACGCACCTTGGCAGTGCCCAGGGATGGCCCAGCTGGCTCTGCATGGTGACCAGTGGCTTGCTGGTGGCAGTGGCACCCAGTTCAGGATGCCTGTGGTGCCCCAGATGTGTCGGTGCTGTGTGAGTTCTGCAGTTATTGTTACACAGGTGCTGTCCTGGGCTGTGCAAGGAGGTCACTGCACTTTGCAGCCCTGTGATACCGGCCAGTGTGGCAGCATCACCTGAGCCAGGCAGTCAATTGTCCTGCCCGAGCCCCAGACTTTGCTCCTGATGTCTCCTGCCTGCCTTTCTGCCAGGTGCTTGTTCTGCCTGGAGCCTTGGGAGGAGCCTTGGTAATGGTTTTCCTTCGATGGGCCTGAAATTTCAGTCTCAATTACTTTCAGCTGCACTTCTCTGAGAATTGTGCTTCCACAGTACATGCTAAATTGTTTGGAAGGACTACATATGCCTCAGGATCAAAATGCAACAGGAAACATCAGCAGCATGTCTAAATAAACATCTCTGTCTCTCTTACAAGAGTGTTTAGCAGCTCCGTTGGCAGATGTTTCTATAAAATGTTAAATACTGTGCTTTCCAATCCTCCAAACTGTTTGTAATGCAGCAAATAGCAAAGGACAGGGAAAACAGCTGAGCAAGGTATGGCAAAGAATGGGAGAGCCCTGAAGGATTAGAGGTTCTATAGAAACAAAAAGTGAAACTGGGTCCTGGGAATTAGTGTTCAATTGATAATGGTGGGGTTTAAAATCCCTTATTACTGGAGTGCTTTGGTTGAGGTGTGTAAAAGTACAGAATGCAATAGGTCGGTTTCCTGCAAGTAAGGGGCTTTGTGACTCATGTCTGATTTTAATGTATTGGGAGTTTTCTATGTGCATTTTTGTATCAATAGCCTCTCTTACCAAGTTTTAGAAGTGTAAAACCTGAACAGAACTTGGTGCTTTGTTTTGTGGGTTGCTTTGTAGTTGTTGTTTAGCTTGGGGATTTTTTTTTCCTTTTGCATCCCTTGCATCCTCTTAAAATGCCTTTTTAAATTTTAATTACTTTTGGCGTACTAGGGGAACAAGGGGCTTATTCTTTCTTTTTCAGTTCCTCTTTGCATCTTCTGTCTCTCTGTTCCTTCATCGCACAATATGTTCCAGCTTAAGCTCAGGATATAATTTGTTGAAAAGCTTGTCGGTGACTTTGCTGATGGGGCGGTCAGGGACACCTTGTCCCCCGCTGCCCAAGCTCAGCTGTCCCTGCCTGGTGGCAGTGCTGCTGCTGCACTGGGGCAGCAAACCGGGCCAGCTCGCTGTGATGCTGCCCAGATGTTCGTGCTGGTGCAGCGGCAGGGACTGATAAAGGAATGCTGAGCTGTGCCACGGGTGCCTCCATCACCCCTGGTAAGGGAAAAGGGCTTTCTCAAGGTCATTCACAGCTGGGAGGGTAGCAGGGATGAGAGCCCGATGTGGCCCTTGAATCAGCAGCTCCTCACTGCCCAGCAGAGACAATTAGCGCCTTCATTCTCATCTCCCGGGGTGCTTCTGCAGGCTGTTTTTCTTTCAAATGCTTTAAATACCAGACCTGCGATACTGTCAAGTACCAGAAAGTAAGATTAGATAAGGGGAAGTAGCAAGTGTGTGCTGAGAGCTGGTGGAAGTTGCCTGAATGAAGCCTTTGCCTGGGGACAGCAGTGGGTGCAGGCTGGGCTCCGTGTGGGAGCAGGAGGCTGCTTTTCCTCACTCCTGTCCCCATGTTCCTGGGCTCTGGAACCACTTGCCACATTTCAGGCTTGAGGCTAGTGCTGGATCCTGAAACCAGAAGCCAGGCTTTAGGGGCTGGTAGCTGGGAGAGGGGCACTATGCTGGCAGTGTTATCACTGCAAAATCGAGGAAGGGATAATTGGTTTGTTCTGTAAAGCCAGCTGATCTCTGGGAATGAATGAAAACGGCTCAGACTCAGAACAAGGTTTGACTGCTCCGGATAAAATACTGGGTTTTTAGAAGGTGGATAGGTTGTCTGTATTTTCCTAAACTGTAATAGGCATTTGGTCTGATTACTCGGTGATTCCTGGGGTTTTTTTGAGTAGGCATAAGCTAAGATCATGATTGTTCTCTCTTCTCCACCACTGTGACTTTCCTTGTCTCAGTGGAGTTCACAGCTGCATAAAACCATGTAGGTGAATGCAGAATTGGATGGTAGATGTGATATGAGACATCCCACTTGTTCTCTTGAACAGATTGCAATTCATGCTGTTACCTAAGTATTCTCACTTCCTTACTGCCAAATCATCCCTGAAATGCTAGGAACGGAAACTAGAAGAATCTAGTTCATTGTATCCTGGTAGCAGGAGTGGCCTGTGCCATGGCTGGGAGGCCAAGCTTTAAGAAATTCTGGGCTATGGAATAACGTGTTGGTTTTGTCTGCTGTGTGATGCCAGGAGACTGTCATGCAAGAGTAAATGTAAAAACAGAAGTGGAAAAATCGGGCTTTTAAAATTTACAGATAAGTTTGGGGGCAGGAGAAGAAATGTGATGTCCTCTGCTTCAAACCTACCCCGGGAAAAACATTTTGCTTTTTTGTTGGATTTTGTTTGTGGGGTTTGTTTTTACCGTTGGCAATGTTTTCTACAAACAAAACAAATGCTTATGTGGATCTTGTCTGCATGAGAAATTCTCAGCCCTTCCATCCCTGAAGTTGCTTCTGTGTTTGCAGCGTGTTTGTGGCGTGCTGAGCTGGCTTTGCAAAGGCTGAAGAGATTTGGAGTCTGTGCTGCTGCACTGATATGTCACTTTATCTGTCAGCCAGGAGTCTCTTCTGTCCTCTTTGTATACACATGCCCATGCTGGCCAGATGGTGCTGGGTTTGGGTGCCATCCAAGGCAGCGCATTAGAAAGGCCAGGTTATGTGTCATATTTCAAAAGCCAAGAAGTGCTGCCAGTTCTGCTCCTCTGGTAACAAACAGCTTGACTTAATATATTGATCATGTTGTCCTTGCTATTCTCAAGCTGATTTCATCTAAGACACTCAATGGGATATAAGGGTGAAGCTGTACAGATACCACCTGTTGCCCACACTGTAGCTAATATCTGCATTTGCACATACTATGTGTCCTAGAAAAATCTGCTCTCTACCATCACCATGAAGCCCTTCCCAGTGCCAGAAAGAGATTTTGACCGTGTTTGACTGTTGGTTCTCCTGCAGCACAGTGTGATTGGGAGCTGGGAGATGTAGATATGCCAGAGAACTGATGTTTGATTTGGGGCGAGCTGCTTTGCATTTGTTAATTTCTCATTCTGTAAAAATAGAGGTCAAAATGCTGATTCTCGCTGTGTTGTGCTTTAAGAATAGCTAATGAGAAAAGCTTGATAAAAGCCAAATTGTGATGTTATTTTTATAAATTATGGAAGAACTTTCCCTTACCTTCTCAGCATGTTTTTTTTCTTCCTTTTTTTTTTTTTTTTTTTTTTTTTTTTCCTAGAGGCAGACTTTTGCTAATGGGATGTGAAAGCCACAAACCCCATCTGTATCAATGAGTCGTGTGGAGAGAGAGATGGGAAATTAAGTGCCATTAAGCACGTGTTAATTAACATGGCCCTGCACTCCCCGGGTTGCTGCCTTCTGTGGGATGGGTGCACACTGAAGCCAGTCTTTCTGGATTTAAAGCCTTTATATGGTTGGCCTGGATCTGTAGGGTTTAAGAGTACTCCTATCTCTGATATCTTTGCAAAAAGAGCGCTGGTGTCTTGGTCACCTGCTTTTACAGATTCTGCTGAAACCTGAGAACGTAATACTTACGATTTTGCTCGGTCACAGTGGGGAACTTGGGAAATCCAGATCCTTCACTGGAAACAAATCTCTCAAAACCCCTGTGTTTTTAAACCCCTCTCTGCTTTAGCAAGCACTTCTGTTCTGATGTGTGAAATTACCCCTTGTGCCCTTCTATCAGCTTTTTGAAATGGAGTACTCTTGATATTATCTTTTTATCAGCAGTTTTTACTATCATAGTGCTCCCTGAATTCCTTGACAAGAACTGCTTTGCACACAAAAGCGAGATTATCAAAGGCTCCGGGAGAGACGCTGTGACCCGTTGGGTGCCGGGTTTGGGAACAGGGCTGGAGGATTCTGCAGACATCCCGTGGCACTTTGTCTCTTAGCAACAGCCTCCCCAGATGGAGCTGGCAGAGGGGACAGTGGCCTGCTGCACCCCAGCACCTCCCTGATCTGCTGGCCAGGCTCTCAACTCATGCCTGGAGTGCTGCTGCTCAGCTGTGATGTGCCTTGGGATCATGTGGGTGCCAAGAGTCCCCTGGGTTACACCTGTGAGGGAGTTCAGAGCTTTATTAACAAACAAGAATTGCAAAATGCTTTTATAGATCTTTGTCTTGAAAGTTCTTTGTGTTATTGCATATTTGAGCTGTGCTGCAGCTTTTACCTTATTTTATGAGAAGTTTTTAAAACAACTTTTAGACCAAGTATCTCACAGGTGAGGGGTGCTTGTTCTCGTTTGCTTGTGCTGTTGTGGGGTTGTTAGCCTGTGTGTGTGTGTGTGTGTGTGTACAATATAATTGCCATGTCAGCTTTTCTGTTTCTGGTTATCTACATAAGGAAGCAGGGAACTTGTGGAGATGTCAGCTGTGATGTGGGTTATTAAGAACTACAAGACAGAAGTAATCACAAGAAAAACTGCTTCCACACAGGCTGTTCCCCAGAGTCTCTGGTTGCATCTGTTCCATCTTAACCCTTCTCACATTGACTGGGTTTTTTGGTTCTTGCCAAAGGGTTATGCCTGTTTGAACAAATAAATGCTATGTGCTGCATCTGTATTTCTTGCTCTTTGATGTTTACTGTTGACAAGGTGCTGTGAACAGTAAATGAAAGGCAAAGTTGAACTCTAAGAAAAGTACAAGGATCAGATGTTCAAGTGCTCTTAACTAATTTGAGTGGGTCAGCAGGGATGAAAGTTGCTGCTTTGTATCATGTTTTAATTCCCTATTGTGTTTCAAAGTTGAGGTCTACCAGCAAATGGAAAACTTTGCATGAATGCCCCTTTTTCTATTCTCTGACTGGCAAAGTCTTGTTCCAGTACTGCAGAAAAATGTCCTGCCAGACAGCCTTCAGTTTAGGGTCTGGGAAGTGCAGAGAGACATTTTTGTATCTGAAAACTAAGCATTAAGAGAAAATTGTAGTTTAGCATGGGAATTGAGGAAGTGGTTGCAAAGAGACACAGCTTAGCACTTCTTGGTTGGGAGAAGACTGAGGTCCTCTAAACTTGATGGAAAGAGAGTGTGTCAAAGCTGATGAAAACTTGGAGCACTGGCTCTGGATTTGGTGTGAGCGTGGAGGGGGTGACAGCACCTGCTCTGTCTCTGCAGTGGGTCCTTGTCCTGGCAGCTCTGCCTGCCCCAGGCTGTATTTGACATGCTTGGATGAGTGGATCACATCATTCCCATTCTGCACATGTTCTCCTCCCTGCAGCTTGCTGGGATTGTTCTTTTATGCTTTAATTGTCTGCTGTCCTCACTGGGTGTTTGCTTGGTTACTTCTTCCTTCATGGCAAGTGAGACTAACCAGGCAAAGTACAGAGGCTCCTTTTCCTCAGGAGCAGTAATGGATGTGCTGATTTATCTGCTCCTTCTTGTATGGCTCGTTGAAAGCTGATGTACCCAGGATCTGCTGGTGTCGTTTGTCAGTCTCTTTTCCCATTAGCACTGCACTTGCCCTCCATTTCTTGCTTTCAATTTCATGTCCCAGAGGAAACCGGGCTGGAAATGAGAATGAAATATGGGTTTCCTTCTTAAAA
The DNA here is from genome assembly GCA_013401135.1 of Cettia cetti. Classification (NCBI taxonomy): domain Eukaryota; kingdom Metazoa; phylum Chordata; class Aves; order Passeriformes; family Sylviidae; genus Cettia; species Cettia cetti. The sequence continues at coordinate 124,803 of VZUI01045955.1, read as the reverse complement.
AGAAAATAAACCAAACCTTAAGGGCTTCCTATTGGAATGTGATGGGATTGGACTCCTATCTCTTATCCTTTGAAAATCCCAGCTGGAATTATTTAATGTCAAAGCCTGGAATTTCCCAGTGTGAAATTCATGGCTGGCTGAGGATGCAGTGGGGATTAGAGAGACATCACTTTGCCAGGGTAGCGTTGCTGTCACTGCAGGAGACCTCAGTCACACAAAGGGACATTGCTGGTCTGTCCTGCTTCAAAGCTGAATCTTCGGGATGAGATTCCTCAATTCCTATTGAGGCTCCATGCTGTGTGACTGACAGCTGGATAGGGATGGAATAAACCAGAGTGAGTAACACTTTGCACTGCCTGGGAATAGAGAGGGGGAAAAAATGAGGGAGATGAGCAAAACATAATCTGCTGATTTTCTTATGTGGTAAGAGGATAGTTTGCTAGAGCACACCCAAAATTTCCCTGAGACAACAGTTGGGTGATTTTGCTCATTTGGCTGCATGATAAAAGAGTCAGATGAGATGATTACAATGATTTTATCTGCTCCAAAATTACAATGAAATAATCTATGTTACGGGACCCTGATGCCTTGCAAAGCTTTAGCTTAGATAACAGCACTCTCCTTAGGAGAAATCTCTGGGTTTTGGAGAATGTCTTCTCAGTATCAAAGTAGTTGTATAAAGAAAAAACAGCATATTTAAACATGATACTGGGTAACCACTAAATGCTTTTTTGTCCTCCTGTTCAAGAATGAATATTTTAAGTAGGCATCAATGTCTGTGTTAGGTTCTATAAAGGACTTGAGCAAAACAGAAGCTGGTGGCTGGATGTGCACTGACTGGTGAGGTGTTAACAAGGTGTTGTTTCTGAAACTCATAAATCAGCAGTGCTTTAGGTGATGGGGGGAGAGAGAAGAGCAACTCTAAAAGCATAACCTTGCTGGCCTCTTTTTCTAAACTGTTGATCTCTCTATAAAAGAGGATTTGCCCTGCTGTTCTAATAAGAGTGATAATATATGTGTAATTAGAATTTAATAATTATTTGTGTGACTGGATCTACTGCATAAGCTGGTTCAAGTGATTGTGTAACCTTTGCATTGTGTTCATTATCTAATGTTAAAATAACAGCTGGAAGTTGAGAGACTGACATGCAGTTTTAAAATTACAGAGCTTGAAATTGCTGCTGTCTGTAAACATATGAAAATCTATTAATGACCTTTGAGCTCTCTGACTGAAAATGTTTTGTAACATAGAATACATTAAAATTGCCTGCTACTATAGTGCATATTTCCCATTTCTCAGCAATTGCCTAGGATATAAATGAATGTTTTGCCTCTGCCACAGATATCAGACTATTTGAAACTATTCTAGGAAGCCCTAAGGATATATTGAAACATGTGGCTGCTCATTGTTTGTTCAAGCAAACCAGTTAAAGAAGAGCTGCTCAGGAGCACGTGGTGTGCTCAGCCCCTGGATGTGGGAGAACATCTCTGCTGGCCACACTGACAGCTGCAGGCCTGCCCTGTACAATGCATCTCTCCAGCAGCCCAGGAGCAGGCGCAGGGGTGGCCAGGGTGGCACAGATGCACTGTCCTGGGCTTTCTGTTAGCACATGTGGCATTTCTCTCTCCTGCTGGAAGACGTTCTACTCAGAGCGTTCCCCTTAGATTGCAGTAATGTGCTATGGGCAGCTGTTTCTGGAGGAGGCACTTCTACATATTTTTTCTTGTTGAACCATTTATATTTCTTGTCGTTTGTTTCCCAGCCAGAAGAAAACTACCAGAGGACTAATTATTGAATACACATTCTAGAGCTCATGACAGCTGAAGTGAAAATTGTTGCCTACCACTGAGGGCAACTGCAGAGTTGGTAAAAAAATGCCTCTAGTGTCATGGTGTTTAAACATAAATTAATTTATAACACAGCCCCAGGGATCAGGATATGGCTGTTTTTATTTCTGGAGACTCTCACCCCTGCAGCAGAGTTGGCAGGAGCGAGTTTGCGAGCGCTCGTCTCTCTTGGCGCGGTGTTGGCTGGCTTTGTGCAGGCTGTGTCAAGCTGCAGAGCTCGCAGCTCTGCTGGAGCTGAGGAGCTTTCACCCCCTTCTGCAGCAGCATTGGGAATGGCACCCTTCCTGGAAGGTGGGAATAAAGAGTGTAGGCTGGGAGCAGAGTCTCTAAACGTCTGCAGTTACTGGTAGAGTGAATGTGTTCGAGGCTGTCGCCGTGTGGGAGATTCGTCTGGAGCTTTCATGCTGTAGGTGCTGCTGCCTGAAGAGCAGTACATTTTCCATGGCTGTGTTTTAAATGTATGTCACCATGAAGTGAACGTGTGGTGGAATGCTAAAAAATAGAGAAAAACTTCGTATTGAGCAGGTGGAACCCTTGAATTACTTTAGAAATCGGGCTGAGGTTCTTGAAGTCATGACCAAGCTACCAAAGATTATATCTCTATACCTAAGGTTATATCTCTTCATTCTCAATATGAAGCTACTCACATGGGAGTCAGTACTGTGATTGTTGTGTATTTCACACTGTGAAGATCAAAACTTTAAATGCAGGAGTATAGATGGAGAAGAGCAATTTCGGCCCCTGCATTTGGTAAATGAGCCATGTGTCCACTCCATCTGCCCAGCCTCAGCTTGGCTCAACTCCATTTCCTGAGTCCAGCTCATGGAAGCATGACATCGCTCTCAGCAGAGGTAGAAGCAGTTGGATCTTTTCCTTTTGTTTTTAATTTTAAAGAGAGATGTATTTCTAAGCAATCCTGTCTACTGTAATAAATAGGCTGGAGGCCTTTTTACTCAACATTGGTTGAGTTCTGGTGCCAGTTTGTGCTGGTAGGATCCTCATGCCTTTTCCTTTGGCAGCTTAGGGCCAGCTGGGGACTTGGGAGTTGTGTTGCCTTCCTGGCAAGATTGGAAATGAGGGATGAAGTGGCCACATCTGGCTTTAGGGAAGGCGCTGCTGCTTCAGGTCCTAATTCTCCCTCTTGGTGGGAGCTGTTTGAATTCAAGGATTGCCTGCTTGTATAATCTGGGGAAGGGGAATTTAGTTGAGATTAACTGTTTAAAGGCTGCTCTGTCAAGAAGCATGTGTTTGCTGGCCATCAGCAGTGTGGGCTCAGCAGTGTCCTTGGATATTGGCACGCTACAGGAATGTCTTCCCAAAACACTGGACCTGGAGTTTGTGCCTGACGGTGTCATTTGCTTACTTGCTGGATACCTTTGGAAGTCAGTTGAGACTGATGGCCCCAGGTCACATTCTTCAGGATGGGGATGTTTTTGCATGGTGTGTCACTTGTGAGATGCTGGTGCTGCTGCCATTCCTGCTGATGGATCCCTGGGGAAGGAACTCCTGGGAGGATGGGAGTTTGCAGGAAGGACGTGCTCCGTGCTCAGCATTCACATCTGGCAATACAGTGATTAAATCAGCTGGAGAAGGTGCTGTCTGACAGGCACAAGCTCTTTCCAGCTCCTTTGTAGACGACACAAACCAGGCAGGCTGAGCTCCCAATCTTGGCTGAAAGCAGCTTCGGCCAAAATGTACTTTTTATCTGCAGTGAAAGCTGGGCAGGGTGGCCTGGTGGTGCATGGGCAGCAGCACCTTTCAGCACTCCTGCAGGCTGTAAAAGCTGGGCAGGCTGCACTTGCAATATGCCTCATTTCATCTACCTGAAAATGGTGCCCCAGCTTCCCTTCAATCATTTAAGCTCCCTTGCTCTCTGACACACTTTCCACTGACAGTAATTCTGTGAGCACTGTCGGGCATTTACTGCCATCACTGGAGGAAATACTGATGGCTTAAAATGGGATCATTTCCTTTCTGATGGACAGCAAGCACCTGTGGGAGTCCTAATAGCTGTGCAGTGTCTGAGTAGGCAGCGAGGGTGCAGTTCTCTGCAGTGAGGCACCCGCAGGCTCTGAGGAGGAGAGTGGAGGAGAGGGAGCAAGTCACGGCTGGCTGCCTGTGGAGCTCTGGAGTGCGCCTTCAAACGGGGGATTTTGTGTATCCACCTCCCCGACGGGTGATGCTGGAGAAGGGCTTATACCAAAAACATGGACAGCCATATGCTCGCATTCCTGCGGGTTTCCTTGGCCTCTTGCTAAAGAGAAGGTGTTTGCTGTGTGCATTCTTACTTTTATTGTTCCCTAAATGACTGTTAAACACTGTTTCCACGTACTTCCTACTACTGTAGGGGGGAGAGGACTGGATTTTTTCCTTGAGTAATTGAAAAGGAAGGGAGCAGTATCACCCCCTTTCTCCCCAGTTTTTAAAAACAATTACTGCTCAGCAGTATATCATTATTCAGGTTTCGTGCAAGCAAAAAGAGCAATCAAAGCCTTGTAAATTCAATGTGGATTGAAATGCATTTCAATTTTCTTGACATAAAAGAATAGTGAACTGATCTTACTTTTTGTAATTTTTGACTATGTTTTGTTGAAGTAACATTTGTCCAAGCTTTCTCTGCTTGGTACTATGTCTTTGAGATCCTAGGAGCAAAGGTCTTAATTCTTGGAAGACATAACAAGTGGGTGTTCAGTCAGAGTATGGCAGCTTGCTCTTCAGCTATTCATAGGTGACAGGAACGTAGCCTCTGGTAATAAATTTGAGTGTTTCAATTACAGTAAGTTTCTTGGTTCATCCATTTGTATTTTTAAGTTAAATCATGTATCATAAGCCTGCAAACCAGTGTCAGCTTCAAATGTCTTAACATTTCCAAGTCTGTCTTGTCAAAAAGTCATCTTATTCTTGAGCTAAACATGTGACAGGGTCAGAGCAAATGTGATGCATTTTAAAAAGCAGGACCCAAACTCATCTGGAATATGTCAGCTGTGAAAGGAGAATTGCAGTCCAAGGTTAAACAAGCAAGGATTTCATTTGCAATCATTTTAATTGATATTGATTGCGCTGCTTGAATGTCGGGTCAAAGCGAGAAAGTCACTTCAAATCTAGACTCTTGTTTCTGCCTTTTAAAACAGCTTTAGTGTCTTTGGCTGAGAGGCTGGGGGGGCTTGAGTTATGCTTGCAGTGAAGTTCTCAGTGGGGGAGAAGAGAGGGCTGGAAAGTAAAACAAACAAGTGTGTGTTAAATTACAGGAGAAGTGAGAACTTCCCCATCAGTGGAAATTGAGCCGTCTGGCTGGACATGCCAGCAGACTGCTTTCCAAAGTGCCCTGGGCTCTGGGAGAGTGAATCCGGGCTGGCCTCCTGCCATGGGGGGCTTCCAGCAAGGAGCCACAGTGTTGAGCTGTGGGCCAGCCCTCCTTCCACATGCCTGCCCCTGGCTGCCCTCACTGCCGGCAAACTCTGCCCCACGGCTCTCCACAGCAGAGCTCAAGCTTCTCCCTTCTGCAGCTGTTAAATGTGCTTCTGCTCATTTTCCAGGTCTCCAGTTGTGTTTGCTGCCTGTTCACCCTGCTGAGTTCAAATTCAGTCACCTTGGTGTGATCCTTCCTACCTGATGCCCTTCAGTGGTCCTTTTTTATCCCTTTTCTCTTTCCTTATTATTTACCTAATTTCATTTGCCTATTGGCTATTCATTTCTTCTTGTGCTGGCTCCTATTCTTGCAATGGTTTCTCTTTCTCTACACATCTGTCTTCAAATTCATGATTTAGTCTTTCATGTACATTTCTCATGTATATCTCCAATATTATCTTGCCATTTGAATTGCTGTCTCCTGTGTTGCCTTTATGCAAATAAATGGACAGTAGTTTTGTGTTAGGGGTTCTGTCTGTATTTGTAATGTTCTTTCTCTCCTTAGAAAGCAGGAGAACATTGTCAGCAATTGTTTCTGTGGTGCTGTTCTATGAACTGACTATCAGGTCAATAGGAATATTTAAAAATTAACCTACTTAAAAATAAATCTGTTTCAGGTACTTTCTGAGCCACAATCTCTACCTGAACTATTAAACAAACACGTTTGACAACCCTACTGCTAATTGCATGATAAAGTTGATGTAAGGATAGATGGTGCTCAGATCCTCAGGGACTTTTCCAGTGCAATTTTTTGAGAAGCTGGAGGCAGAAACATGGACAAGCAGGGTCAGTTTCAGAGGCAGCTGTGGTTTTTATTTCCTTTGTGTGGATTCTTTTCCTATTTGATGTTCGGTAGGATATTTCACATTGCCCAACTGAAGGAATAAGTGCTGCAGTGAAGAGCTGTGGAGAGAGAAGCTGGAGGCTGTTTCCCTTCTGGGAAATCAGCCCATATAATCTTCTGAAGCTGGCAGAGGCAGTGTGGCAGGAGTGGAGTGTAACCAGTTCTTGGCTGAGCCTGGCAGTGTCCGATGGGCCCTGGGGACAGGGGATTGTAATGGACTTGATTTTGCACTGGGGCTGCATTTCCAACTGATGCTCGAGGGCTAGGGATAGTTATTTTATTATCTGTAGGTGTTATTTTTACCCTCAGCATCCCAGCAGCATACTCAAGGGTTTTCATCTTGCTCTGTGGGTTTTGGATATTTTCTTCAGGTTCTTTAAAGTGTTCCCTGTGTATGAAAGGTATTTACAGCCACAGCCTTCCCCTGCACGCTTCCTGACATCTCAGCGCTGGCTAAATTCAGAGGATTAAGGCTGAGTTTGAGCTGGGCTGAGCAAACAGGCAGTGATAACTCCAGCCAGTGGATGGCTGTGGGATGTGAGCTTGTGCCAGGCTCCTCCAGGGCTGATCATTATTTCCTGATCAAACAGAAAACGTGGAGTCCATTGTGCAGAAGTCCCTTGCTGTGGCATTTTATGGGTAAGAACAGTCTCATTCCAGAGCTGAAGGCTGTGCACCCACATTATTCCCAGCTTTGCTTTTAAATTGAGCACTGTGTACCTTGAGTGCCTTTGGAGATTGCAGCTGTGCCTTGGTGAGAGAAGAAAAATGGCTTTTCATGAAGGAGTGTTCCAAGTGATTAAGGGTTCTTGCCAGATCTGCTGCAAGCAGAGGTGCAATTGCATAACTAGCTTGGGCTGAGGAGTGATGGGGAAAAAAAATCACCAAGGTTTTTTTTGTGGATTCCCAAAATCTGTTGCAGAGGCTAGGTTACATACTTGGGTTGGCCAGCCTCTGCCAGGGTCTTTGTCAGTGAATCTTCACTGCTGCTGGTGTGGGAGATATTCCAGCGAGAGCTGGAGGAGGTGCCACAATCCCATTTTCAGATGAAGCATTCTTTGGTGTCAGTACATCCAAATAAACAAATAGGGAGATAGAATCTCTGTGTTTGTGGAGTAACTGCCAGGAAAGAGACTCTGAAGAAAGGTCTAATTCTTCCTTATCTGTAACCATGCAGTCAATTAGAACCATCTGCACTCCATCTGCAGCCCAGACAGACAAGGGGCTGCAGATGGAGAGGCTGTAGCCTGCCCTCGAAGGTGTCAGAGAAATTCTGAAGTGAGGATAGGTAGGAGACAGTCCTGGAAGCAATGAGTAGTAAGGAACAAAACAGTTTTTTATATTCTGGAGCAAGATTTAGCAGTTTTGTTTCTGGAACTGGGAAGAGAGAATGGGCCTGGATCCACCAGCCTTCCCTGGAGAAGGGGAATTGCTGGACCTGTGACAGGAAAGGTGGTCAGGTCTGCAGACTGCTGGGTTGGGAGAAACCACAAGGCTGATGTGAAGACCTTTTGACTTTGGGGTCTGACTTCAGATACTGTCACTGTGTGAATCTCCAGGTTTTATTTGATGGGCAGGGTGAAAATAATCTGCTGCTCTGGACTTGCTGGGGGGGAAGGCTCCAGTGGGGCAGTTTGTTAGGTGGGTAGTCTCATCTGGAGGCTGGGATTTCTGGATTGAAGTCAGTCAAGGTGCATCAATAAATGTCTACTCTTGGGATGTGCTGTATATTCTGGATGTGCTTACATTTTCCAGCAATTGCCTGTGCACAAGCACAGATTGCACGTCCAAAAATAGTAAGCTCTTGTGCTAAGTGAGGTCCCCAACTTGGAGGTCATAAACTTTAGTAAAAGAGCAATCACTGGAAGGCTCTTTTAGTAGAGCAAATAGAAAGGAAACAAAGGAGGCAAGAACAGAAACCCCATTAGCCCCCTCCTGCTCTCTGCCTGAGGCTGCAGAGGTCTGCATTTAGCAGCCTAGAGAACACCCTGCTGTCACCCTCTGTCAGCAAGGACATGCTGAGTTCAGTGTCCTGCCTTCCCAGGAAAAAGTCCTGTGAGCTGTGTCCTCTGCTGAAGCAGGGACAAAAGGGATTCTGGAGTAGGTTTTCTTGTCACACAACGTGGCTTTGTCCCTGTGGCTGCTCCAGGTCTCCCTCCACTGTGGCCCTGCTGGAGGCAGGAGCAGCCTCGGCCTTGGGGCTTAATTCACGGCTGTCTGGAAAGTGCTTGAGATTCTTGGATGGCACTGTAAGTGAATGAATTATTTCTTTGGCTTTATTCCAGCTATAACTGTATTTCATGAATTAATTTTGCTAGTAGCTCAGCGATGAGGCAAGCCTTAAATCTCCAGACAAAATAGGGATGAAAAGCTGTGTTTCGAAGTAGGGATTTTTGGAGGATTCAGTGAGGAGAAAAGCACAGATTTCCAGACCAGTTCTGTGGTGAAAGAAATCATCTGAAAACCTGCAGTGAATGTGCTGTGGGTACCAAGGGAAGACTTTCCCTAAAGCATTAACAGAGGCTCAACCACCATGTGAAACCAGATAGAGTTTAAACCAAAATGGTAATTTATTGGCTTTGAAGGCATCCTTAGAAGTGAATATTGCCCCTCAAGCCAGGAGTGCATGATTTGCTGGTGCTCTCAGGTGCTGGCATTCCCCTGCCCCAACCTCCTTTCTCCCCATCAGGGGTCCATGTCACCTCATGCAGCATCCTCCCTGCAGCTGCTGTCACATCACAAGCTGCATCTGGCTTTGTGAGGAAGTGCACATTTGTGGTGATTCCTGTTTCTAATGTTTTGCCGAGTGTAAGTTAGCAGATACCATTTCCACGTGACAAGGTTTTGATTAGTTACTGAAGATTAGCATTTTGATTTTTACCTCAGTTGCTTCCCAGTAAACTGCATAATATGACCTTCTTCAATTGGCTTCTTGAACTGCTGCTTTAAGGTCTTGTCTTTAAACTAAAAACCAAACTGAGCAGCTAAACACTGATTTAATATTCTTTTATCATTCATGGAGAATAATGCCAGACAGGTATTTTCCTTGCTCTTTCCCTAGTAATGGACTTGGGCAAGTTGAGCTGTGTTCTGCTGTGTTCTGTGCCTCCAGGACAGTGCTGATTATTTTAATTTTGGTGGAAGAGTTGTTTCTTTGGGGGTTTTGCAGGTAGGTGTATCTGTGTGTGCTCTAAGAGGAGCCTCCAGCCCTGCAGGACTCCTGTGCCAGGTGTACAGAGGTTGGGTGCTGGCTGATTGTCTGGGAGCCTGGGCTGGAGTTGGAAACAGCTGTATTTTATTGCCTTGGTTCTTATTTCAATGTGTCTGTGACCCTAAAGTGCCAGTGCAGCATCTCACTTCCCAGGGAAGGGTAACTTTAAACAAGTGAGTGATTTGGAGTGGAATCAGCATGTTGCACACTGAGGCTGTCAATTCACTAATTAAAGGAGAGGGGGAGGAAGTAATCTGGAGCAATCAGCAGGGCATTTCATTCCAGTTCCTAATTTTCTTTTTTTGTTGGGCTTCAGTTTTTAGAGACTAGAGAGCTAATGATTTTCATGAGCTCTTTTGCAGTACTGAAGGTGTGTGCATTGATGTGAGCAGTTGTATTGTGATCTCCATTCATGTAAGATACAAATACCTGTCATGTAGCTGCTTGAGTCAAAAGTGAGGCATTTAGAAAAATATCTGTGGCTGAATCTTGGCTTAGTAAGCAGTGCTTTTAGGGTATTTCCTAATCTATTTACCTCATGTAAAAAATAATTGGAATAGATATCCTGCAAAAAATTCCCATAAGAATTCAGTTTTTATCCTTGAGCAGTTAATAAAAGACATAAGGTAAAAAAATGTTTCTAGCTGCAGTGACCCAATGTCATAGCAATTTGGCATATTTTTTCTTCAACTCCTTTTCCACGTGGTGTGTGTAGAGAGTTTGGTGCATTGGCACTGGGAGTTCACCTTCCAGTCCTCAGAGATGTCGGGATAGCAGGAGTAATTCCCTTCTCTGATCTCACTTCCAGTGTTAATCATTATGACATGACACACCTGCTTTTAAACTCGGCTTAGATTGTGTTACAGCCTGGTTCAGGGCAGACACTTAACACTTAGAAGTGTTCAACCTCTGTTGTGTGTTTGGATCCCATTGATCTCTCAGGCTCAGGGAATTCGTGGTAGGGCTTTAGAAGTGCCTTTCTCCATATGAATGCTGCCGTGAATCAGAGACTGTCAGCCCCAAGGGGGGTCTGATACGTTTCGTTCTCATATCAGAAACAAAATAAAAGCCACCTTTTGTTTCAGTTGAACAGTTTAAGGCTTCCCTTCAGGATGCTGATTTGCTCTTGTGCTGTTGACATGTGGTTTCTGAATTAATCTGAAGTGAGCTCATTTTCATACCCAGTTTCAGCATCACTGAAATTAATCAAACACATAGCCTGGAGAATATTCGTCCTAGTCTAATCTAATCTAAAATTACTGTTTGCATTGTGCATGCCTTATTATTCATCCTAAGTCGTCTCTGGAAAGATACATACTGTCTTGTTTGTGTTTTTATTCAATATTACGCAGCTAAATGCTTAAAGGTAGCCACAAAAAACTTACCATTCTCTTTCTTAATCTCCTTTGCAGAAAGACATGTCACTAAAGCCTCAGGAGCGGAAGGAGAAATGGGAGAGGCATCCAGGCAAGAAACCTCGAGAATCTGAAAACTGTGTATCTGCTGAGCCAAGTGAAAATGGCCATAACAATGATGCGGGGAGCTCGGAGAGAGAGGCAGAAAGAGGCAAGGAACGGATGAAGAAGAAACTCCCCTTGAAGCTATCCAAACAGGTAGGGAAATCCTTCTCATCTGAAGTGACTGTCGTGGCGTTGGCCGCTGTCAAAGGTTGTCCTTGCTGGTTGTGATGTTGTCCATGTAAAATGGCTTCTCTGGTAACCTGTGCTGGTGAAAACAATGCCTCTTAGAAGACTTGTGGCCAAGTGCACAAATCCTGTGTTGAGAGCAGGTTCTATAAGCTGGAGTGGAAGCCAGGTGTACTGAGTAATGTAAGAAGGAAGGGGCAGACCTCCCTCGTGTCTCCTGCAGCTTTGAGACAGTGCAGTGATTCATACGGTACATTTGTGGCCCTTATGGTCTTGAACACAAGTAGAAATCTTCCATCAGATCATAGCCTCCTTTGCAGGATTTGTTCTGGGCAGTGTGCACCTGGAAGTTGCAAACTTCTATGTCCATCTCATCACTCGAGTTTCACTTACCCCCAAAACAGAGTGTTGAGGACGAGAGACTCTTCAAGTATTTTAGAAGTGGAAAGTCATTTTGCAGGAAGTTGTGCTCTGGGCAGTCTTTCCTGTGCACCCTTCTAAAATGTGGTAGAACATTAATGAAGACCTGTCATGCTGGAGGGAATTATTCCAGAGACTCCATCTGAGCCACAGTGTGTACACAGGGACAGGTGACAAAGAAAAGGCCTGTGGCTGGCAGGCTCTTTATCATTAACTGCTGCTCAGCAGGGAGGTTTGTTAGTGACTCAGGGTGCATTCATGGGTTGGCAGTCCCCATGGCACAGCAGCATCTCTCTGTGGACACTTTCCCAGTTGTCCTTAACAGGGTGCCAAGTGGCAGCCAGTGGGAACACCAGTGTACTTGACCTTCCAGCGTTTGTTCTGAGCTAAGAAACACACTAAGATTAAAAAGTGGTTTTTATTCTCCATTTCTCCTGCAGAAAAAAAAGCTGTTTAACTCAAGCCACCTTCTGTTCTGTGAAACTAATCCTGTGTGTGCGCCAGACAGCCAAAGATTGAATTGTCCAGTTACTGGAAATGTTTTTTCAGACTTGCAATACTTTAACATTTAAAAAGATGGTGAAGGTTCTGTCATGTAACCCTCTGCTATAACTCCTCCACCACATACTCTTTTGTGTTTCAGCATATTGATTTAGAAGGCCTCATCACATTTTAAGTTAGAAATTCTCATGGTCTGGTGAAAGTTGTTTCTTCAGTTCTAAAATTACGCTGCAGGAAATCCAGTGCTTCGCAGGGATTTGCATAGTTGTGGATGTGCGAGACAGTGGGGAGGTTCCCTCTTCCTACAGGAGGAAGAGGTTGTTAAGAGTGCCATCTTCTACATGAAATTTAAAGCTCAGTTTCACATAGTTGTGTCAACGAGTGATTTCATGGCACATCCATAGAAGTATCTGGGGCAAGAGATTTTCTTGCACTGGCAGACTCTGATTTCTCTCATACTCTGCTGCCTTAGTTTACCAAATATTTAGTTTATTGGTATTTCAGCTTTGGAAAAAGAGGACATTTTTACTTATTTCTTCTGAGTAGTATTTGGCTGCCATCAGTGGTTAAATAGTGGATTTGCTGCCACATTCATAAAAACCTGAATTAAGCTTTCATTGTTTAATTTTTTTTTAACCTGTAAGGATAAGTAACAAACTCTCAAAAGAGTGAGGAGCTTGCACAAAGGGAATAAAAGAAAACCTGTGATGAGTGACTCATTAATACATGGTGCCTCTTTAAATAAGTCGCACTTAGAATTCCTCTCTTGTTGGAAAGGGAGGTTTTTTAAATACCTGCTATTATCCTAGCTGATACAGTTGTGAAAACCAGACAAGTTTGGAGGTCTGTAAAGTTGATGAAAGTAGCAGCAAAATCTAAGCTACATAGACTAGGCTATTCTTAGTTCAGACTCATTATGCAAATGATATAGACAAGTTCAATAATTTTTACTTCTTTTTAGGAACCACAAAGTTCACACCTAGAATTTTGGCATTTCCTGCCAAGCTGTCTAGACAAATTGGCTGTGATATTAAGTTTCCTGGAATTTGGGGGGGTGATTTTTGCGTCTCAGGGTTATTAAACATAGGTTTATACCTAATTTGGATAGCTTACTGTAATTAATGCTAATTATATTGAGATGTTGCTTAGAAATTACTGTTCAATTTGAAGCTTTCCTTCCACTCTTGTCCCTTCTCTTCACAATGCTACTGAATTGTCATCTTTTCTATGCAGCCTCCTCTAATAAATCAAATTGGGCATTATAATTATGGCATTCTGCTAATCCTTGTAGAGAGGTGTAAAGTGGTAAGCTGATTTCAGTGCCAGGTTGTCTGCTTTGTTTAGAAAATTAGGTTTATACTTCACTCCATTTGACAAAGCTTCCAGATTGCTATTGCTCCTGAATATTTGGTTGTTCTGTACCTCAGGCTATGGGGAGAGGGCTGCAAGAACCAATCTGTCCTTTCCAGCCTATTACTCCCAACTGTGTATAAAAATCATTCAAACACATTTATCTCTTGCTGTAACAAAGCAGAGGGAGAAAAAGGCATTTCAAATAGTCTAGGTCCTTTTGTCCAAGATTTGTCAGAGCTTGAGGCTGCACTCAACACGTGCACAGGGAGAGGTGCTGACTTGAAACTGCTGTTGTACAGTAGGGAATCAACAAAAGCTCTTGCAGTCATCAGGATCAGGAATGAGGAGGTGTGAGAAAGTGTTCAAAGCTGTGGTGCATTAAGGTGTAGCCTGCAGTAAATCCAGCCCCTCTGAAAGGCTGTCACTGCCTCCAACACCGGAGCATTCCTTGCCAGTTGAGTCATCATTGCCTTTGCAAAAGGGCATGTCCAAAGCTAACCCAGGGGCTGGGGGAAAGGAATCCCTCTGCAGACAGTGCTGGTGGGGGACAGCAGCCCATCACCCCTTCAAGAGGTTTAAAGTGCCAAATGTATAATTTGATTAGAGTAAGTAAAGAGGTACCTGTAAGATGAAACTTCTTAGTTCCAGCGCTTCCTTATGTGTCCTATGTCATTCTTGCAGTTTTTGGAGAGTCACTTTTTGAACTTTGAGCCAGTCTTTGATTATCCTTAGCTGAGCTGTTGTTCTCTTTTCTGGTTTCGTTTTTGGAGTCACTTATTCCTCTGAATGTCTGAGCACTGTGGGTATAGAACAATTGGGGTTTGGGGTTTTTTTTCCTTTTTTTTCCGGGCTTTAGGACCCGTTGCCCTCTCTGTACAATGACCACCTTCTGCAAAGAGTTGGGGCTAATAGGAAAGATTTGCTGGTATTTCCAGTTAGCTTAACCTCAAGCTCTCTGTTTAGTCAGCTTGGGAGCATCACGGTGTGTGGAATATATTTAGATGTTAAATGCGGCTGTAATAACACAGTGTTCTGCAAATAGTCATTTGTCACGAAGATTAGTGTCTTACACCTCCTCCTTCCTTTTCTCACCCACTGTTTAAATCACCCGAGATGAGGGAGAGTCGGAGAGAAGCTGAGGAGAACAGGGTGGTGTAGCACGTATTTAGTGCTCATAAATAGCCTGCTGGGTTGGGAGCCTGGGAGGAGAGGGCAGGGGAGTTAACACGCTCGGGTTGCTCCGGAGGCATGGCATCTCTGTGACTTCAGCAGAGCTTCCTGGAGGGAGGGAGGGAAAGCACAGCGAGCTCCCGAGTCTCATTCACTCCCCAGCCTTCCCCAAACTGCTGAGCGCCCTCGGTGGTTAATGTATCGCGTTGCCGTGGCTCTTGCTGGACTGGAACTGCTAAATTGCATTAACAAGTTTGATTACCTATTCATGTGGTTTCTCTGTGATGCTCATCATCTCATTATCCAGCATTCGTTAATGGATATAACACCCTCCCTGCCCCCCAGGAGGGCTGTGCTCTGGGTTACTGCTGATCTGAGCTAAAGGTGATACACCAAGTCATTTTTTCCATCCAGGATGCACGTTGTATCTTCTGATGTCTAGGTGAAAATTGATAGCTCCTTTTCAAACCATTTACATACCCTTGGCCCCATTTGTGTGTGGTGATGGTACTAGAAAGGCTGGAGGGCCTTTCCCAAGACAGAGAGAAACAGTCCAGAAACTCATCTGGATAATGAAATACTGTGGAAAATTTCCCTTGGCATCTCATTGCTCGTGCTGACAATTGGGCAACAGGACTGTGTAGCTGCATGAGTTTTACTTGTATTTTTCAGATAATGCTAAATAGTATTTATCATGCTTGGATTTGAAGGCACTGGTGGGCTGGAGGCAGTGTGTGCTTAGTGGTGCACAGTTCAGAGACTGAAATGTCCCTTTCTTAGCTGAGGTTCAGCAGCCATGTAGGAGAATGAGTCTGAAAAATAACCTCTGGAGTCTTTGTCTTTAGCCAGAAGACATGGATATACCTGTTCTTCCATGTCTTAATAATGCAGCTAAGAGGGTCTAGATATATCTCTGTTAGCTTCAGTATCTCAAGCTACTAAAAGCCAATGAATTCTAGGCAGTCAGCTTACAGGAAAGAAGAAAAAAAGGTTGCCTTTAATGTGGGTTTTGGGGATTGGTTTGGTTTAGTGTGTGCTGCTTTGGTGTTTGCATTTCAGTGCTTTTGAATGCTGAAATTATACAAACTAGTTTCTTTTTGTTTCTAATTGATGTTACCCTTTTTGTTAGCAGATATTATTTAAACGTTCTTTGAAACTGAACAACAAAGCAAGAGGAAAAAAGTCCATTTTCTTTTAATCAGCAAAATGTTGCTTAAAAGCAGGATCCATTTCTACCTTTGTAAGTACAGGAATGTACAATTTGGACATGAAAGCTCTTGCACCGATTTTTTTTTTTTTTTTTTTTAAAGTAGGCATTTGTGTTGGCTGGGAGAGCAGGGCTGATAAGGTGGTGCCAATACCTGTGTGAAGCCTCTGTCCTAGACTTTTCCAGGCTGTCTGGAAGGGAATTGCAGGGTTTGACTTCCCCCAGTGCTTTGATTCCATCCAGAGAGGATGTGGCTGGCAGTGGAGGTCACTGGGCTTGTGAGTTGTGGTGCTGGGCTCCAACAAAGCCTTCCCAAACAGCAGCTCCCTGCTGAACCTGGGAACAGTCTGGCTGGCTCCAAAGCTCCTAATGAGGGTGCAGAGCAGGGTCCTGGCCCCAGGGATTTGCGAGGAGGCTCTTGTTCTGGCTGAGCAGGGCTGCAGGCACAGCCACAGATGGCCCTGCCCTGCTCTCTCACGCTAATCTGCAACTGCAGAGGCTCCACAGCTGCCTGGGAAACCACTGGGGAGCAACGGTGCAAAGTACTGAAATGGGCAGCACAGCACTGAGGCATTAGGTTTGCTAATCCAAGGCCTAAAATCAGCCTCCTTTCAATCAATAGCAATCTGTTTGCGCTGTCAGGAACTAATTTAAAAATCTGCTTTAAGTCCTGGTTAGGCACTTGGTATTCTGTTTTCTGGATCAAAGTGGAGGGAAGCAGTGGGCATAGCACAGCAGTGGCAGGAGGAGGAAAAAATCCTTTGTAAATAAAAAGTGGATGTTTATTTCCCAAATGAAACCCTGCTATTACAAAGAAGTGATGTTGTTTTTGCTAAATTTATCCAAGAATTCATTGAGATTCTTGAAATGGCTGCAGAGCCCTCTCTGCAGCAGAGGGAGAACTTTGCAGTGTCTGTAGTTTGTTTAAAATGCTGTACCAACATTAGACCATTAAAGTCTGCATTATAGCTGTGGCACAGGTAGCTTCATCGTGGGATTGCAGCCACCTTTGGAGAGCTAGAGCACAGCTTCCATAACAGATTTCTGTAACACACTGCTTCAGGAGTAGTGCAAAACAGTGCCATAAACCCTCTGGGAACTGTGACAGGAGGCAGCCTTTGCTTAAGCCAGAAAAAAATGTATTTCAAAACCCTCTGCAGTTCTGGTAGGGAACCATAAATTGAAGAAATCATGCTTATTAGGATTGTGAGGTGTCCAACTATTTTTAGTCTAATGCCGAAGAATGAAACAGAAGCATATGCTGGATTTTACTGCGCTGCAAATATTATTTTCTGAACAGTGATGTAAGGCACATTTTGGCTGCTGGAGGTGTGATATGTAAGAGAATGTGGCTTTGTTCTTTTCACTGAATAGTGAAACGCTTGCTTGTCTGGACCAGGGGGTTCCCCTTTTGTAGCTGACCCTCCCTGGCCAGTGTTGCTGCTCCATGTGCCCCACTTGTCCCTGCTTTCATAGAGCTCTCCTCTTTTAGAGAGGCCCAGCTGCCTCTGAGTGCAGCTCCATGGTGTGCTTGTGCTGGGTTGGGCAGGGCTGGCTCACCTGGCCAGCATTTTGCTGCCATGGGCTTTTCTTGAGTGGGGATTTGTTCCTGGGTGTCAGAGCAGGCAGGTCTGGGGGGCTGTGGGGATGGGGATGCAGTGCTGCAGTGCCTTGCCAGGTGCACTCTGCTCCCCGGTGTGCTTTAAGGATCAGACTGCTGCTGTTACAGCATCAACCATGCTGTGTTCACAACTAGACCCCAAGGCTTTGCCTGCAGCACTGGCTCCTGCCTTCTTTGTCCCTGCTTTTCCTCCCCTCCAA
Source organism: Cettia cetti (assembly GCA_013401135.1). NCBI lineage: Eukaryota > Metazoa > Chordata > Aves > Passeriformes > Sylviidae > Cettia > Cettia cetti. The sequence continues at coordinate 107,374 of VZUI01045955.1, read as the reverse complement.
AATTCCCGTCTGTCCCCACTCACCTCTCCCAGTTCCCAGCATCTGGGCAGCAGCGAGGTGCTCAGGCTCTGATGGCTGCTGGCATTTTTAGGACGATTTTAGGATGATTTGGAGTAGATTTGGAGAGCACGGTGATAAAAGCAATGGATGCTACCAGTGCTTCCTGTGCTGGGGATTCCTGAAGTGCCTGCTGTGGAGCTGAGCTGCAGCGGCTTCAGGGGCTCCCGTGGGAGCAGGTGCAGGAGCTGCAGCTCCAGAGCTCTGCAAATGGGGGCACACACACATTTCCTGTGGGGGCAAGCCAGAGGAAGCTGCTCAGAGCAGCTCCCGTCGGGCAGGACTTGTCCCCAGCAAACAGGAGCTTGCAAACAAGTCCTGACCTGACGTTCCTGGTGGTTTCAAAGCTAAAATCAGAAAATTCGGGTGGTAGGAAGGTAGTTAAGCCACGCTGGTGCAGTGTTAGGAAGTCATGCTGTATGCGTGTGGAGAATCAAACCAGTTACGAGCACCATGTTTTAAAACTCTTGCTGGTCACCTTTAACTTCTCTGCCTGCATTTAGATGACTGATAAGGACTTTAGGTCACATTTGCTTAAATATAGCCTCAGAGAGGAGTGGAATAAAGGGAAACAAGGGGATCCTATCTTCTCGATGACAGTCTGTAAGTAGCTGTGAATGAATCTCATTACAGCAGCTTCTTTTGAAAGGGAGAAATAAAAAGGAAATCTCATTGCTAACAACTTATGTGGCATTAGATGCTATAAAAAAGGTTGTTGGTGGTCATTGGTTACATTGTTATAAAAGAAGAGCTAAATGGTCTGTAATTTAGAGAAGGGGATTTAATTACATGAAGTAATTTACAGGAAGCTATAACCACTTGTATCTTTTTCTCTGTTGAATATAATTTGTTGACACAACGCACTTAGTCATCTTTCTTTTCCTTCTTCCTTCCTCTCACTTTCTTTTATTTGTATATTTCTTTTGGAGAAGGTACCAAGATAGAGCACTTCTATTGCATCTTGTGATTTTAGCAACTTGAAAAATGGAGTAGTGTGGGCTATTTGAATAGATTCAGAGCCCTATCTGGAGGTTTTTATTGTACATCTCTTCATAGCTGTGAGACAGGACATGTTTCAGGTGTCCTGTGAGATGTGTAGAGACCTTTTTCTCGGGTTCAGTGTGGATGCTGCAGGCGGGGCTAGGACCCTGAAGAAGCCACATTCTTTTTGGATGTTGCTTTTCTGATTTGGACAAGAAGCATCTAAAAGGTTACTTCATCTTGATGTAAGCACTAGCTGCCCAAAATTTTTGCTAACTTTGCAGAAGAGGCTGGAATCTGTTACCTAATTGTAGCCTCTGTTCCTCTGCTTGCAGCATGTCTGATATTTGGGATGATCACAGGTATTTTTATTGGTGTGAAATAAGCACAACTGATGCAGACAGCCAATATTCTTCTCCTAGCACACTTATCAGTATGATGATTGAACCATCTGTGCCACTCCAGTCTAAATCTGAGCTGATTTAAAACAAACAAGATGACATCCCAATGTCACATGTGGTTGAGGCAGGTTAAATACCTTTTCCATGAGGTACTGTTACTTTCCTCATGCAGAACTTGTCCTTGCTGATTGCTGGCCGTGGATCTCAGCTTCTGCAGGAGGCTGCTGGGACACCCAGTGTGTGCCAGGAGCTGTAGCAGGATTGCTTTGGCAGCTGCCAGTCTTTGCCTGAAGTCATTCAGTGGCACTGGTCCAGCTGACTTGGCTTTCCTTGTGGAAGCCTCTCAAAGATGATGCTGTTTTCCACCTCTCAGTTGCTCTCGCCTCCCAAACTGCAGCCTGGGGCAGTGTTACCCACATCCCTCAGCCTCTTTCTGTGTGGATTCTTAAGGGAGATAATTTTCATACTTCTGCCTGGTGGATGGTTTACACGAGCTGTTGGGAATATGCACAGCTTGAGTGAGCACATCTTTGGTCTGAAGGCATCTCTTAGGTATAATAAGCACTTGAATTTTTCCTTCAAGTAAGGTTATTAGTGGCTATGCAGGTGAATGCCATTGCACAATTGTTTTGGCAGAATCAGTCTATTTTCCCCTAACGTTTTGTCTTAAAGAAACATAAAAATTAAATAAAGCCAGCAGGGGTTTGTGAGAGATTTAAAGCTCTTCCAAACATAGTGGTTGGGAGAGTCCTAAGGTGTAGTTGGGTATGTATCTTTTAACTCATATATATTATGTCTGTATGTAGGTTTTTCCAGCTATCAGCACACTAAGTTGATTCTAAATTTTTTCTGAGGTTGAGCCTTGATATTAATTTATTTTAAAAAAATAATCCTAGCAATGTTTCCTGTGTTAACTTTAGGAATTATACTCAGAAACTCTTGTTACTGTTATATGCAAAAGTTGGGGCTTCTTTTTCTTCTCTTTTTACCAGAAAACTTTCTTTCTGGTAGCTTTCTTTCAATTTTGCTTTTTCTGCAGTTGGAATGATTGAGATTAAAAAGCAAAGTATTCTTTGGGTAGCTGCTGGATTCTGAAAGTTGGTGTCTAAAGTCAATTGTGTAAATATGTGTAGGTTTTTTAGTTTAAAAACATCTTTTATCTTCACCTTTTCTTTCCCATTCCACTTTGTTCTGGTTAAATAGTTTCAGCTCAGCTCTGGGGGAAGGAACACAGGCTTGATTCTTCCTTCATCTGCAGATCCAGTTAAAGCTGAAGATTAGCAATGGGTTTCACTTTGCTCTCTGATGTTTCCTCTTACAGCTCTGCTTGACTCATTGAACTGAATAGTGAAAACAAGGAAAAAAGTCTTTCCAGGGGAAATCTTATCCACTGGAATAATATTGTTAAAAGAATCCAGGGACGAGGTAATGGATCAGGTAGGGGGTGCTGTCCAGGGCAGTTTGAATAACAATGCCATGATGAACTGTGATGCTGTAACATTGCAGCCTCCTGGAAAGTGGTACTAGATCTCATGAAGTTGTTTTTCTGTTGGTTATCAAAACTTTCAAGTGGTCATAGGGCAATATTTTATGATTTAACATGACATTTACTGGCTGTAGTGTCAGTCAGAAATATCCCTTTGGAGTCAGAGCTTCAGTCCTTTTAGGATTGAAGCTGGAGGTAGCTCAGCTGGACACTGTGAAGTACATCTGCAGCTTTAACGTGAAAAAAATGAATGTTCCACTTTCTAGTTACTTTTTAGCTCATGGGGCAATTTCAGTGTATAAAGGTGTAAATGGGGATGACACAGAGAGAGTCTTATTGTGAGTGTTGCCTGAACTGAGGGCTTTGAACTTGTTCCACATTTGTACATGTGCTCCTTCCTAGTTCAGACTGCAAAAGGTGACGATATAAAAATAAACCAGTTATTCTTTCCTTGCTGCACAGGAAATAACCATAACAGCAGATCAAAGTTGAGGTCCTCAAAACCCAAACCCCATTCTGCAGAGCTGGATTTGGTGTTTTCCCACCACATGTCCATGCTCTCTGCCAGAGGGGCTGGCAGTGTGACCTGGAACGTTCCTGGGCCGTGGCGGTGTGATGGCTGTGAGCCACTGGAGATTGCTTCCCCATTTTCGTCTCTCACTTTCCTTGCGACTGCCTCATTTTGTTCATAAAGCAGCTTGTAATTGAGTGTTTGACAAAGAAGTGTTTACAAGCAGTGTTTCTTGTGCATAACTGCCTAGCTGAGGGGAATAACAATTTGGGTCTGAATTTCAGCCCTCCTTTGTCACTGTCGTATCATCGTCAGTGGCAGTGCTGTCTCTGCTTAAAGAGAAAGATGGATTAAAATTGTTTCAGGGCATGGCACCTGAGGGGGAATGCAAGGTCTTGGAAGAAGCTGCCGACTTTTCTTTGTGGTCCCTGCTCGTCCTTTGTCAGTGTCCTGATTTTGGAGCACCCCAAGGCTGTGCTAATTAATTACCAGGTGTGGTGATGTAGGGGTTTTTACACATGGAATCTGCTATTTTAGAGGGAATTTTCTTCTGGCCATATGAAATGTGAAGGTTGGAGTTCAGCCAGATCTTAGACTTTCTCTAGCCACTGCGTTGGGTGGGATGCTGTCCTAATCTCTGTGGGGCTGTGGTGGGAGTTGTCTTCATGGGTTGAAACTGACAGTGCAGATGGGACCAGTGTAATCAAAATAAAAGCCACGTTTAACTATCACAAAGGAAGAAAGGGCCTCTAGGATTAAGCTTTTTAGTTCAGGCAGCATGTGGGTGTTTCAACTGTCCATGCTAAAACCCTTCTACAAATTATGCCAACCAGGCAGGGTGTGAAGGGAACAGAAGCAATGAAGTTATGCATGAGTAAGGAACAGCTCAGGCTTTTAGACCCATTATAGGCCATTAGCAATGGGTGATTTTTTTTATTTTTTTGGAGGGGTGTGTCTTTTAAAGGGGCTGTTTGCAGGAATTAGCCTGTTCAAAAAGGATGGGAATCAGCCAAAGGGAATAAGCCAAGACAATCCCTAGAATTCACCCACAAGTAACTGGAGGCACGTGGAGCTCCAGGCTCACTCCAGGTTGGGGGGCTGAATGGGGTGGTTCCCATTAACGTCGGAGCCAGTCTGTGACTAAAACCCTCACACAGAGTGCAAATAAATAAATCACAACGTATGAAACTACAGTCATGCAGTCAGGCATGAGTAAGAGTGGTACTCAGCATTGTGGCCAATGAAATTAACTCCTTTCCTGCTGCTTGATGCAAGCCTGAAGTGATTTCTCTAGCAAGTCTGCCAGTGTCAAATCTGCTTTTCTGGGTAGAGTTATTACTTTTTGGTTGATTCTTGTGTGTTGAGCAAAACCAGACCAACAGTCACAGCTTTACTGAGAAAACTAGGAGAGGGTTAATGGGATGACTGTGCTGCTCAGAGCATCTGTGAATTAGTGCTGTTGCTTGTCAGAGTTATTTGACAGTAGCAATGTACTGAACTGTTAAATTCCTGTACAGAGATGACCACAGACTCTCACATCCAGAGTGCCTTTTATTTGTCCTCATGCAAAGTACTGCAGGTGTTTTGCTAAGACATCTTCCCAGTCCCCTAAGCCTTGTTCTGAATCATCCTGCTGCATTAAGTAGCTCAATAAATAAAGTGTGGTTTTATATGCCTGTACAAATGCTGGTCTCTTACAGCTGGGTATTCCCTCCCTGTTTACCTGACTTGTCGAGAGCAGCGGGAGAAGAAAAATGTCTTTGTGACAGCTTTTTTTTTTTTCCTCTTTCTAGCGAAGCAAAGAAATAAAGGGATTTTTTTTTTTTCCCCCCAGACAGTCTACCCACAGCAGCAGCACCAGGGACCTGTAGTAAATTGATCAAGGAACATATTTGACCTTAGGGCTGCTTGTTAGAGAACATTGTTATAGGCACGTTGTAATGGCAGATGTAATAAAGTCTGCATTGTCCCAGAGAAAAAAAAAAGTATATTTTGTGGTGGGGTTTTGTGTTGGTGGGGGCTTTGGGGGTTTGGTTGTTTGTTTGGTTTTTTTTTTGGGGGGTGGTTTTTTTGTTTGTTTGTTTTGTTTTTTGTGGTTTTCTTTTTTGTGTGTGTGTGTGTGTTATTTAGGAACTGCATTGTTGTCTGACAACCTTGGGTCATCTCAAATAGGCATAAGCCTAAGGCAGAGCCAAAAGCAGATATTTTTTGGTAGTTAGTAGCAGTTTTACTGACCCAAGAAACAGGGAAATAATATTTTTCAGGAATTGGCTGTCTTTATAATGCATTGTGTTCATCCAACTATCACATAGCTTTGTAAAGATGATTTCAAAAACCCATTTTTATTCCTGCAGCTTTTGAGACCTAGCTGCATGAATTGCATTTTTTTTTTCTTAACTTTTCTTCAGTTATACAATTATCACCACTCTGGATCTCAGCATTTACTGACTTGTCATTGTGCTTTAAGAATAGGAATTTATTTACAGTCCCATGATAACTGGTCATCACAAATGATTATTGTTGTATGAGAGTTTCAGTGGCTTGATGCTTGTGAAGTCTGACATATATGTGTTCTTCCTATGCAAAAAAAAAAAAAAAAAAATACAGAAGAGGATAAACTGTGCTGGGAATTTCTTCCCTGTGAGGTCCTGGCTCAGACTGCCCAGAGAAGCTGTGGCTGCCCCATCCCTGGAAGTGTCCATGTCCAGGTTGGATGGAGTTGAGATTGCCCCCCTAAGGGTTCAGTTAGTTGAGAGCCTAAATGCCAGTGACTTGTTGATGCTCCTTCTTCACTTCAGCATTTGCACAAATCCCACATTCCAAGTTTACTCTGATTTCTAGTTTCATATTCTGATATCTTTCACTAGAATAAATGTCTTCTACTTGGAAAGATCCAGGCACATAAAATGTACAAGCTGTTTAAAGATGTTTGTTGTGCTCCATTAATGAGACTCAAAATAGGATTTCTGATCATTCCAGAGGCTTCCTTCTGTGGCATCACGTGCTCGTTTCCCTAATGGTTATTATTTATTTATTTAGGCAGGATGTCTGTAACTTACACAGGCAATAACAGGAATTTCTACTGCTTCAGCTGTATTCATTTGCAGCATGCAGGGGAGGAGAGGGTTTTTGCAGCCCTCAGCAGCACGTGGCCCGCATTGATCAGGTGTACCCTGCCCTTCAGAGACCTGTGGAGATGTGCTGTAATGGCCTCAGGTGGAGCTACTAAACCTGCTAAAAAGCTGAAGGGCTTTTTCGTTTGCTTCCTGCAGCAAAGGCTGCTAGTACAACTACACAAATGGGAGCCCTTCGTTAATTCCTAGTTAAGTGTCGACACACTTGTTGACTTGGAGCTTGTTCTGGCACAATTAGGGTTTACTTAGTAGAAGTCAATCTTTTCTTTCTACCTGTCCAAAAAACGAGCTGTTTCCAGTGCTGAATATGTTAAAATAAAAATTCAGCAAGTGATAATTTTTTTTTCACTCTCAGATAGTGTCTTTCACCTAGTAGTCACTCTGCAAGGAATTAACTTGTATGTGATATTTTTATTTCTGCATTGAATACGAATCTTGATCTTTAGCAGTGGTGCTTGGTGTCTGAGTTGGGGGTTTCTTATGTTTCCAGACACATAATTTTAAAACCCCTTCTCTTCATTCTCCTAAAAAAATAACTGCCTGGGAGAGGAGGAGAGGTCATATTCTTGCCAGAAGTGCAAGAAAATGCACTAAAGTTGTTGAGTTTAAAGGATTTCTGCTACCAAGTTGTGCTAGTAGATTATTGGGCAAGAGGATTGATTGCTTAGCCATCCTTTGTGTTGCTGCTTATCTGTAATAGGGAGAAAATAATTTTTACTTAATCTTTAAAATGTTTGAATACACAAAAAAGAGTTAATGGGGGACATGGTTATTTTATCACCATACAGGAAAACACAGCACTATTTTCTCAGCCTAAAGAAGAAAGAGAGGAGGTCATTGCTATAGGAGTCTGGATCTTACAAGATTTAAGGGACCAGCCTTAGCTCATGGAACCTTATCATCCATAGACTTGTCTGGATTTGGAAACAGCACTGGCACATCAGCTCAGAGCTGAGTCAGAGCACAATGAGCTGCCTCAGATGGATGACATGAGAGAAGTGACTCCATCCAAGTCAGTATTTCTGCATCATGCCAGATGAATGTGCCAGGTCAGGTGCCCCGAATGGATGCCAGCATCAGGTTTCAAGGGCTTGCTTAGAGGTGCTGAGCACCATTCAATGATTTAATCCAGCAAGAACCTTGCAGAAAGCTCTGGCAATTGCTGAGGATGATCTAATGCTGGTATTAATCATCATCTCATGATTGAGAACTAGGTGTGAGTACTGAGGATGTTTCACCAGTACAAACCCAGGCAAGGATCTTGATAGCAAACTCGCTGAGCCAGTTTTTAAGCCTAACCATTTTCTTTTTCTTAATTATACACCCTCTAAAAGTCTCCTAGGGTGAAGAGCTGGATAGAAGTACTGAATGTGTAATTTTGTGGTTTTCTGTCTTTGGTAACTGGTTTCTTGGGTAGCTTTAGGAAGGAATAGATCCAGTTAAGGAAGCTTGAAATAGGGCTCGGGTATCTACTGCTCTGAATAGCCCCACTTGATCATGAGCTTAGAGTATGAAATGTACGTAGAGCTGATTGCAGTGAGTGAAACAGGCTTGCCAAGAAAAATAAATTTCTGCTACTGAGTGTTAATTTCTTTTATTCTTCCCAGAAGTGGCATTTGTTTATGTGTTGCCCTTAGCTCAGAGACCCAGACCTCCACCTCTCACGTGGTCATCTGGTCTTCCTGCAGTGAGTGCTCCTGCAGGAGTGCTTTGCTTTCCTCCCTGACCTCAGGTGGGAAGTGGCAAAAGGAATTGTCAAGGTCTAACCAGGTGTGAGGGTGGCAGATCTGTGCTTCAGGGTGTTTGGCATCCAAAAGATTTTCCCTAACAGAAGATGGGAGGGAAATAGCAGCTGCTGGTGGGCTGTGTTGGCATCTCCGGTGTCAGTGGCTTACATTCTGTTTGCTGAAACTAACTGGAAAATATTCCAAATTCTTAAAATTCTGCCTGCCCAGCAAAATCCGTGGGGAGTGTGGCATTCCTAGGCATGGGAATGATTGCCTCATTTAGCAAGAAGTTATGACTGTTCAGAGGTGTAGGCTTCAGCAGAGAGGAGGAGCAGGAAGGCAGGCCCATGGGGATCCCAGCTTGTTAACCTCAGCTGCCTTGGGCTCTACTACCTCATGTGTGCTACCTGGGAGGAAATCGCTGTGGGTGCATTCATCCATGTCACAACCCAACCTTTGCTTTGCTTTGTAGATGTTCCCTTGGAGCTGCTCATGTGGAAGTGGGACAGTTGGGCTTTGTGTGAATGTGAATGCATGTACACGTCTGTCAGGTTTACTCTTGCAGCTTAACCGTAATTCATTGCATAAAGCCTGTTTGTCACACATGACTTTAAATATCCACGGGCCAGTCTCATGTACTAACTCCAGTGTCAGTTTTAAATGCAGCGAGGAAGGGACTGCAGTTTACCTCAGATCTAAGCACAGAGGATGAAAGTGGCCTGTGAAGGGAATCTTGCTCCTGACCCAGTGCTGTACGTGGAAGCACCAGAGGTTCAAGTGACTTGTCAAAGGTTGCAGGGCAAGGGAGCAGCTCGACGGACATTTGATATCAGGAGCTTTCTGCTTCCCAGTCTGCTGCTGATTTACACTTTCATCCTTCAGTACACATAACTGCTGCTTGAATTAAGCTGACACATCTTCTCTTCAGTGTAAAATTATTTCAAGTTAGACCTTGCAAAAGGAATGTTGTTTCTTCCGCAAACACCGCATAGGTTCATCCCGTTCCCACCTGGTTCGTGTGCTAGTTCAGCAGCACCGACTAATAAATTACAATTATTGAGGTATCACTTCATCATGTCTGAGGCATGGTGTTCCCTGTTCCACTGCATTGACCGAAGCCGTTTGCTGGCTGCTAATGTACTGCGGTTTTACTCTGTCTTGTCCCATAATGATGGGATCCCTTGTACCAATTTGAATCCTATTAGATTGCAATTAATTTTTCTCTGCTGCAAACTGAGGCTGAGTCAAGTGCTGTTCAGTGCAGAGCTTACAACTTGGATATATCACAAGGGTGAAGTGCTAAGAACCCAGCCTGAACAATTTTTTAATCTGTGCTTCGTGTTCCCCATCTTCCCTAATGGCACTAATTAGCAAAGCAAATTCCTTGCTTTGGGAGCACGAGTGTGAGCAAGTAAGGAGCAGAAGGATGTAACTGGTTTGAGAATGAGAATCAAAAAGGGGGGCAATTGCACAAAGTTATTCTTGTGGGGGAGGGATCTCTGCCTTCAGGTACAAGACGTTTTTATTTCACTGCAGTGGGACATTCTGCTACAAGACTCGTTGAGCTGGCTTTTTGTTTCACAGCGAGTCATTTAATGCATGGGAAGTCCTGCTCCAGGATCCATGAGCAGCCTGTTCAGGCATTGCTTTGATGTTCTTGGTAGGAGAGTGCCTGGGCAAGGTTAGTGCTGTGTTAGGATTGATGTTTCTCTGGCAGTGCTGGTGCAGGTGTAGCCTGATATGCAGGTGCCTTGAAACTCCTCCCTGAGAAGGAAATGAAATATCTGTGTTCTTCCTCAGCTCTGGCTCTGTAAATATCCTGAGAATGCCAACACACAGTGCAGTCACCTGGAGAATTGCAAAAGTAAAGTTGCTCCATGGAGGAAAATTGAAATAAAACCGTCTTGGGACAAGAACCTCCATCTGTTCTTGTTTGTCAATGCAGTGCTGGAGCTGTGCTTTCAGTGCAAAATAAATATGTAAATGTCAGCATGCCGTCATAAAACAGTTTTGCTTTATATTTCAAGTCAAGATTTTGGAGGAGGAACTTGCTTGCACCATCACAATGCGGCTTCTACTGGATAAATTGATCCTTGAAGGCAAACTACATTAATACTAGGAGGAGACGGATTTAGAATTCGTCCTTGTCTGTGGTTTCTATAAACTGAGCAATACTCTGGGCTCTTTGTTGCTCTAGCAATTTTCTCTCTGTTGGATGATGACCCTTTCAATAAGTGGTCATCCACATTGAATTTTTCTGACTCAGAGCTTAAAAAACAGGGCTTTTTATTGACTATAGAATTCCCATACTGTAGCTTGACCTCACTGTCGGCTTTCTTTGGAGACTATACAGAGATTTCAACTAATGCCAAAAGAAGCCATTCACCTTTTAAGCTTTCTTTTGCCTGGCTCATAATCTACATCTGAGTGAACTATAAAGTATTGCTTATCTCCCATCTGCAAAGCTTCAGTAAGCTCTGGGCTGCAAGTGTGCTGTGACACCACTCTGCAGCACTGGGAGCTGCTGTTGGCCCTGGCAGACGAGGCTCTTGGGGTAGGCAGTAGCTCAGACAAAGTGGGCATTATTGCTTTAATTTTTCTTTACTTACAGAGCCACTCACATTGGATAAGAGCTTTAGGATCAAGTATTGCATGTAAGCTTTGTGAACTTACTGTCTTTTATTAACTTATGATTGCTGTCACATACGACACTGAGAGCCAGCTCAGCTCCTTCAGGAAAGGGAATGGATTTCTACTCAGTGTAAATCCAAACAAGAGAAATAAATGTTGTTACATATTAATATTTGCAATTTGTATTTGAAATCTCATGTTGTATTTGCCCCAGATTTTTTGTTGGCCTTTCACTGAGAGTTTACAGTTCCCTGGGGCTATCAGCACAGATACTTGGGGTGGGATAGGAAGGAGAAGGGATGAAGGAGAGGGTGCAAAGAAATTAAGAGAGCTTCTACTAAAATCCTGTGCAAATGTTGTTTGTCAAGCTGAAATGGTTTTATCTTTAATTTTGAGGCAGGCACTCTGAATTTCATGTGCTGCTTTCCTCCTTAATTAAGTAATTTTGTTCTACTGCATATTTATACTGTGTCTTACTACTGTAAGTAAATGGCTATGATATTACCTCTAAACAAGATTTCTTGAAATGATTAAACGTTGGTGTTTATATGTACCTGTAGTTTTGGGGTCTTTCCACTGGAAAGAAATATTTCACCCTAATTTATACTACATGAAAATCCCCTTAATCATAGCAGGAAGACAGGTGGTTTCTCAAGTGAGGAGCAAAAGGCATGTGGGTCATCTCTAGATCCACATATGACCTTCAGCAGGTTATTTAAGGTACTTTGCCCCCAACTGTTCTGTGTCTAAAGCCAGGCATAACACCTTCCTATTACACACAGAAGTTGTCCGTTGGCATTTTGTGACCATTAAATATTCTAATATTTCTGAGACTGGGATAGCCTATAAAAAGGACCACTCTGACCTTCCATGTGCTAGGAGTAGGAATTTGACTTTCAGACTCTCTTCAGAACACACCTAATATAAAGCTATTAAATCTGCATGTCAGATTACACAATAATGTAAATGGTGGATGTTGGTGGATGAAGGGTACTGATAGCAGTCTCTGGACCCTGTCAGAGTGCTGTAAAATCAAGCTTGGAAAAAATGAAGGTTTTGAGAGCACCTTGTTAGGTTTGTGTGGGGATTTCATGCTGGGCTTTTGCTTTGAATTACTCAGTGCCGCTTAGCCGAGGAGAGGTGGTGACTTTACAGCTGCACCCATGGGCTGAATGCAGCCTGCAGGATATGTAGACTTTTTTGTCTGTACTTGAAAGCTATCTCTGGATGATAGACCCCTGATTTACTCCTAAAATAAAAAAAAAAAAGTAAGGGGTGGGGGGTAGGTCCATCAGCCTGACGCATACTGATCTGTGTTCTCTGGTGAGCAGTGCTTCTTGGGAAGTATGGCACAGATAAGCACTTTGAGATGGAGCTCCAGTGAAGCAGGGGAGGTCTCCATCCCTGTTCCAGGCTTGGAATGCTCTATTTCCCCACCGTGACGTCCTGTCTGGCCCCTCCTCCTGAGAACTGCTTTGCCTTTCGGGCTGCCCCAGTGACTGCAGTGAGTGTTGGAGACTGACTGCGAGCTGGTTGCAGTCAGAGCAGTTATTTTTTTAGTTTACATTGCCTGAGGGTCTGACCTGTGTTCCCCTTCTTTGCAGCTCTCCCTCCCCTCACTGTCCCAGGGATGTGAAATCCAGAACATCTCCTAACTTGGCAGTTTGTCTCTGTTTCTCCAGCTGGAAGGGCGGGGGGGGGTGGTGTGTGTGGGGGTGGGTGTGGAGATTGTGTGCATTGATTGCTGACCCTTTGAAATGTTGGCTCTTCCAATTGCTTGAATTTTTTATAAATATTAAGTCTCTGCATAAATGATCTTGTACAGCTTCTACAAAGCATAAAAGAGGGGAGGTTAAATTGAAAATGAGGTATACTGGACTTCAGAGCACAAAGATAAATAAGTATTTAAGTTGAAGTTTAAATGAATAGTTCTTCTGGATATGTACCAGTGGGTTCAGAGGGTAATTTTTTTTCTTAACCTTAATACGTTCCACTCTAGCTGTGCAGATCTAATTAGTGTGAGCAGCACTGACAGGACTGTGGCTCTATCACTGTGCAGGCAAACCAGGCAAGGCAGAAGGAATCAGTGTTCTGGACTTTCCCCCCATTTGTCATTAAGTTTCATTCATCTCAGTCCTGGCAACTTGCTGATGTTTCCCATCAGTGGCCTGGCCAGGGAGGATATTCCATATGCTGCATAAACCCAGGATATCACTGGAAAGGGAGGCACTCCCAATATACTGCAAGGTACTAATTCTTGGATTATTTATCTTGGGTTTGGTTTCCTTTTTTCTTTTTTCTTCGACTTTTCTTGAGCTACTGGTTCTTAGGGTAAGTGATGCATGAGGACAGTAAGTGATTGCCAGTCTTGTGCTGTCTTCAGTGGTTTTTAGCTGGTGCACCTTCAAGGATGTGACCGTCTCCATTTGTTCCTCTGCCAGTTGACATGTCCTATTTGGCTTCTTACAGAAGTACCAGATTTTGCATAGATCTATCAGTGTTCTTCTCAGGGGTCCTGTTTGGAAAACACGTTTTCTAGATAGGAAGGTTTTCAAGAATACTGCTGGGTGCTTTACAGTAACACAGACAAACCCCTTGTGAATATCCTCAAAGTCCTGAGGTGTTTTCAGATCAGAGATGAATTAAAAAAAAAAACTGTCTTAAAAAAATAAACCAATGAAAGATTTGGGTTTTGATCTAGCAATAAGGAAGTCCTATATGCTGATTGTTCAGAGTTTTCAAACCTGATGTTCAGAATCATAATATTGTCCTCAAAATAGATAATACTTCAGCATAAAATATTTAAATCTGTATACTTGCCATTTAGGTACGTAACTTTGAAATCCTGCAGTTCTGAGGGCAGCTTAAAAAGCTTTATGAAAGGGAGAAAATTTAGATTTTCAGATCCCAAGACTCCAGGGTGTTGAATTTGAGAAAAATCTACTAAATATCAGAAGACTGCCAACTCTCTTGAGTTAATGACTGTGTTCTCCTGTCACAATGGTTGTGCTTCATTTTGCATTATAATGTTGTCTAACAGCAAGTGGCACTTCTGATTCTTTTGTAATTTCCAAGCAAAACGCTGTTTGCAAAATAAACATGCTGAGCATTTCCTAAACCTAATGTCATCAGCAGAAGTGAACTGCATAGCTGGGTCAGTTCTTCGGTAGAACAGACATGGGTGGCTTCTCTTAATAGTTGCTGCACAGATGTGAGCCCCAAATTGTTTTCTTCCTTCCTTCAGCTTGAGCAGTCTGCAGCTGTGCTATGTCAATTTATTGCTGCGCAGTGGAGAATGAAGCAAACCCTTCCTGCTTTGCTGCTTTTCAACAGAGTTGACTGTAAGACAAAGCAGAATTGCTGTGCTGCCATTCTTGGAGCACTGCTCTGGTGAAATGGCCCGAGGATGGCTGCCACACCACGGGGTCTGAGCACCAGCTCAGGACAGATCTTGTAAAGGGAACTGAGCAATTTCTCCTTTGAATCAGCCCTCCTTAGGGAGGGGAGAGAGGGAAAAACAAGAAAGGTTTTGCTTAACCCCTACTGCTGTGGATTGTTCTATTATTTAATTAAAATAATAATCTAAATAATATAATGAGAATATATTATGTCTCTTAATATATAATAAATGAGGGAGGTGGCAGGATGGGCAGTGATGCAGGCACCTGGTATTTCTTCTCTGCATCTTTTAATGCTAGAACAATTCAGGCTAGAAATTCATTTATCTGTGACAGTAAGGCTTATATAGCAACTTAATTGGGATGTTATCAGAGGGGTTTTTTGCCAAAATTGAGTTTCTTCCTCAGAGAAGCCTTCAAAATTTAAGGGTAAATGCCATTAATGAACATGGTTACTGCCACCTCTTCATATATGCCATGAAGTTATCAGCCTTGTGTTTGTGAAATACTGCTGTGCATTAGATGGAAACCTTGAAACTTCAGTGCAGGACATAACTCTTGGTAATAATCGAGTAGCTACAAAATTTACCTTTTGCCTTCAATTTCTTAGTCTTTTGCAGAGAAGTTTCTGTTGCAGTGTTGCATGTGAGTAAAGCTGAAGGCGAGGGCTGGGTTCACTGTGGGTTTCCAGCAAGCAAAGAGGGGAGGATGAGGGGCAGAGCCCAGGCCCCCTGTTCTCAGTCACTCTGGTGGACTGCATTTCCTCCCTGTAACTGAGCCTGCATTTCGAGTGCAGATAACTTTGAGGAGTGAAGCCACAGGAGAGCAGTCAGCCATGCAGTGGTATTTGAGTTTGTTCCTACACATGGGTGATAAGTGCTGGTAGTTAGATAGCACTGTAGGAAAACTGCGGGTAAACGTTGATTCATGTGTTTGAGGGTATCTGCTGTGTGAGCGGGGGAGGCACTGAAGTTGTCTCTCTGCCTGTGTGTAGGAGGGATATTAAAGATCCAACTTGTCAGGGTGTAAATTCATGCCAGAATGGAGAAAGGAGAACGCTCCAAGTGGAGGCTTGCTGTATGGTTAAATTCCCGTGGTGCATCGGAGACAGCAAAGGTGATGTGAACCCAGCGCTGAGGTTGGGTGATGCAGAGGAACTGGAAAGGAAACCACAAACCCCTGCTCTGTGCAAATGAGAGCAGTAGTAGCAGTGAAGATTCGTGCCTTCTGAGAAAGCTGCAGTGGTAGGCAGTGTAGAGGGAATCCTGTCTGCAGGTCAGGGTGCTGGACCCTCTGGGCTGTTGGTAAAATTGAGCTATGAAACACAGAAACTGTCTTAAAAATTTGCATGTAGTCTGCTGAACTTTCTTGGAGCAGAAGTCGTAGAAAGAAAAGGGAACTAGGACAAAAAACTGGTCAGCAACCTTGAGAGAGTGGTGCTTATATGTGAGGTTTCTGTTATTCTCGTAGAGCACATCCCACGTGGAAGGAGCAAATGGCCCGGGCTCTCCTGTACATGTCTGCCTCTGGCACACAAACACTCCATGGTATCTTTTGGTGACTTAATATTTATGGCATGAGCCACAGGCCATCCAAGCCAGTCAGACCTAGTCTGGGAGAGCTGAAAATATGACAGCCTGAGTAAGTACCATTTGAGAGTATCAAAGAGCTATAATAATGAGGATAGCATTACATTAGAAAACCAAGGTGGGAGGATTACATAAAAGCAAAACACACAGACAGGCCCCAAGGGGAGACCATCCACCACAAAGGATAATTTCCTATGGGATTCAGACCCAAGAGCACATTCCTCTGAGGCTGCTTTAAAGCATCCAGGCAAGACATCTGAGGAGAGAGAAAAAATTCATAATGCTTTTCTTAAACAACTGTGTGTAGCTGGAGCAGATGCAGCAGTGCCTGGTCTACAGCTCTATCATTCGTCTCGACTCCTACATGTTTTCCTCCCTGTGATCTCCTTTTCAACCTAAGAAGGATGTTTTTGAGTTTTTGGGTTTTTTTTTCTTCCCTTCAGGGAGAGAAGAGGGGAAACATCTTTCATCTGTGTTTTGGTTTTGTTTTTGCTATGTAGGCAGTGCTGCAGCCAGATCCAGGCTGTTCCCTGGGAATTGTTCTGACTTTGCAGGACAGCGTGGTGGTGTTACTGCAGCTTTTCCCACAGAACTGGAAGGGTTTTCAAAGTATCTTCAGTGCTTAATCCTGGTGGTTGATAACCTAAATTCAATAAGTAGTGGTTTTTGTTTCCCCCTCCCAAATTAGATGCTGTTTATACCCTTTCTCCCAGACATCCTTTGGAGCAGCTGAACCCCACACAGACTCATGTGCATGCTTGTACATGTAGTGTCTGTATGCATTGCCACTAAGGATTATATACAGTCTTGGACAGGGCAGGTTTAGACTCTTTGTAAAGCTCTTGCAGTGCTTTGCCCTTTAGTACCTGTGTGAAGGGCCAGGAGGAGAATGCTAGCTGTATTTCTCCTTTTTTCCCCCTGTAGTCCATGGTGGAAGCCCAGCAGGACCCCGAGGCTCTGCTGTTCCTGACACAGTGTCCTGGCAGCAGGGTTGGGCTGTGTGGGGCACAGGTTTCTTGTGTGACAGTGGGATTTGCCTGTGGGCTTCTGTTCAGAGAAAAGCTGTAGTGCAGTTTGTCATTTCAGCTTCAGGCCTCTGGGAACAGAGAGACTTTTATTATGGGGAATGTGCTGGGGAAAGAGCAACAGCATTTAAAAAAACCAAAAAAACCCCCCCCCAAAAAAACAAACCAGTCCAGTTCCTCTGTGTGACAGTAAAATATTCAGAGAAATATGTGCTCTTTATGCAGTAGGCATCCTGAAACAAGGCATTGGCACCTCTATAATACAGAAGCTGGAGAAAGATGTTTGGAAAAGGCAGATAGACAGCTGGTTTGTGCCCAACTTGTGGTTGTACGTAATCCATCACTGCCAGGCCTGAAAACAAGCAGGAGCTCACAGGCACTGACTTCCTGGCACTGTGTCTATTCAGCAAAAGCTCAGTGGTGGCACGAAGCTTTTCAGGGCTCTGGAGAGATGCAAACAATCCCTTCATTCTCCCTTGGCTAGGGAAGCTGCTGGTAGGTGGAAGCAGCTGAAGTCTTTGGGCTGCTGCAGTCCTGGAAGAGCTGAGAGTCAGATGTATTTTTCCTTATGATTAATCTACACCTCTGGCCAGCTGGTGGGATAAACCACATTTTCAGGGACAAGGAGAATGAAGCAGGAAGATTGGGCTTGGGGCAGAAGGTTGTCTTAGAAAGTTTCCTAAAAACTCTTTAACTGTTCTTGCACAAAATTTGTGGTTATTATTATTACTTCAGAAGCCTGTAGTGTGATAAAAATTCCTTCTGGCCATAGTGTGCCCTCCATGGTGATGACAGAGCAGTTTGTGGGACCATGCAGGTGACAGATATGTCTGTGCTGAAATACCCATCTTACTGCCATGAGTCTTGGGACCAGTTTGTTCCTTGTTACCTCGTTGGCCTGAATTCCATAATTTAGGTATGGACACCAGGCTTTATTGGAGGCCACAGCTTAGATATTCACAGTGTGTGTTGTGTGTGAACTGAATTTAGTGGCTGTGAGGATTTTCTGGGTGGTTTTTTGTTTTTGTAAGGACAACAGTACAGCCCGTGGTGCTGTGTGGTTCAGAGTATGCTGAAAGCAGCAGAAAAGGTGCCTGTGGACTATGTAGAATTTGGAAGCCAGCCAAACACCACTTTATTGCAGATTTCATGTGTTTCTCTTAATATGATTGCTACTGGATATATGTTCAGGCCTGCTACTGATTAACAGCCAACAGGGAAATATCCTCTTTTCCCAAAATTGTTAATGATTTGCAAGCTGGCGCTCATGTTGGGAGACGTTTTGGTGCTGGGCTTTATACAGAATTGGATTTGATGTGTCATGTAACTTCAAGTATGTTAGCAACAGTTACAGCTTCTGTAAAATAGTAGAAAAGATAATACAGAATCATGTAATTAAATATCCTGTTACAAGCCCTGAAGGCAAAGTATCGAACCAAGGAAAAGGCCTAATTTTTAGGGGGTCTTTTAAATTTTTTTAAATTTTTTTTTAATTTTTATTTTTTAATTTTTATTTTATTCTGGAGCCCACACTTCAACAGTTAACATTGTACTTAGCTGTCTTGTACAGTTCTCCTCACTGCCCTGCAGAGGCTGAATAATGTGTCTCTTCCCTGCAGCAGGTGAATAAAATATTTGGGGAATTACTGTGGCTTAGCCCTATTGTCTTCAGTACAACTGTTGACGTATTTGGGGGTTCATTCTTTGTTGCTTCAAAAGCAACAGTCTCTGGGTTTTGGGATTTGATTTATACATACCCCTCCTCCCCAGTCTACTGTTACACAAATATTACACAATCCCTCTTTGCTCTTTATTTAAGCACGTTTATGACAGCTTCTCCTGGGTTGGGAAGATGGTTGCTAATAACGTATGTTCCAGTAAAACTTGACACAAACAAATGATTCTGCAAGAAGTCCTGCTCAACAAAATATGGTCAAAAACACAAAGCCTGTGATACAGTGTCTTTTCCTTTGGCAGTAATTGTTCTGCTCTTTGTATTATCTTACACAACATGACCACACCACCCGCTGCTCTGACTTCTGAAAAAACAAAACTGTTCATCCGTGAGCCAAGAGGAACCAGAGTGATTCTAAATTACATAAATCGTAGAGGAAATGACTTGTTCAGTTGCTGCTTACTACTGAATGAGCTTCTCTTGGTCTGCAGCATGACATTGATCAACTCCACAAAACTTCTGTTAACCACAGAGATTCCTCAGGGCTGTTGGCAGAGGCTGGAATGGCAGGTGTGGAGGCTGCTGGGTCCCAGTCCATCCATGCTGGTGGACTCTGCTGGGTTGTTAGTTTCCAGAGCAGTGCCCTGGTAGGCACAGGATTTCATGGCAGGAAATGCCAGGACAGCACTCCTGGCATCTTCACTGTCCTGTCTGGCCTTCAGTCAGCTACACGGTGCTGCCAACCTACACCCCATGTCCCAGCTGTATGCAAATGGAGCAGAATTCTGGCAAAACTGCAGTGATTGCTTGTCCTAGTGTTTTACCTTAAAACAGATGTGTGTGTTAGTTGATTCAGACATTCCTTTTTTGTTGTTGTTATTGCTTTTTATTGTAGCATGTGTTGAAAACATCTCAACTCCCAAGGCTTTTGCTGGAAATTTCTTCCCCACACTGTCTTACCACACATCCTCCCTCATTCTCACTTTGCATCCACTGTGAAACGACAGTTTCCCAAAGGGGAATTCACCTTAGTGATTACTAAGCTGTTTATTTCACTGGTCCCTAACACCCTGCAATTTCCTGCAGACACCTGGAGGGTTTAATTTGTGAGATGTCTCTGGTGGCTTGTGTCCTGCCTTTGCAGGGCACGGAGCATGTAATCTAATAGGTGGTTTGTTTGCTTTCCTTTTCCAAGTGCTACATTTGTGTTTCTGTTGGAGTACCTTTTCAGTTTTTGAGGGTAATGAATGTTAACAAATCACTGGAAGTGAAAATAAAAATAGAGAAGGAAAGTAGGTGAGGTACCACTGCAAGCTTGGCTTGTGCTTTGTGGATCCTTTTTTAATAGCAAAAAAAAAGTGACATCAGCTCTGCTGCAGGCATGAATTAAAGATGAGAACTTAATAAAACTTGTTGGAGGGGAGAGGGAGGCAGGAAAGTAGAGCTAAAGCAACGATGTCTTTATTTTTAAGCAGACAGCACCACCTCTGCTTCAGCTCTCCGAGATGGCAATGGAGAAGAACAAAAAGCAGCTTCCGACGTGGTCTGTGAATCAAAAGTGCCCTCTGCTGGGAAAACCCTGCATGAGGGAGCCTTTCCAGACCGTACCCGAAAGCCTAATTATACCCTCTTTTGCTGGGGAAGAGGCTGGATGTGATCCAGGATGCTCTCAGCAGTTGCCTTTGCCATTACATGCCCTGTCGGGATTGCAGTCTGAACATGTCACAGTGTATTGGTGCAGTCTGTGATTTCATTAGGGCTTGACATCACGTGTGTGTGGTTGCTCAGTCACTGCTCTGCTCCTTGTGAACAGAAAACAGGAATTTGCATTTGCAATATTGCCACGTGAAAGATAAGAATCTGGATGCGAATCCTGTGCAGATAACATCACCCTTGGCAAATAAATGAGTGATAAAATGCGATGGAGCTGGGAAGGAGCTTGCAGTAGCCCTGATTTAATTCCTATTTGTTTTACGTGAGCAGCATTGATGAAACCCACGCTCTGTGCCAAACTACACAGCCCTGCAGGGAGCCCTTGTTCTTCTGGGGCTCTTCTGTGCCTCTGGCACAGGCACTGCCCCAGTTTAAACCTGCTGGTGGCTTGGTTGCCCCAGCAGGAATATTCATGTGATCCCTTCTGCTCAGCCCAGTGGTTCTGCTGCTCTTCCATCAGCTCCTTCATGTGACTGTGCAGAGGGGACTCCAAGGGGGGGAGTGTGAAGGGCTGTGGGGAGGACATTGGTGTGAGGGTCCATAAAGCCAGTCAGGAGGTGAGAGCTGGCGTGTTTCCTCTAGGTTTCATGGGGTTCTGTGAGTGTCCAGCCCTCCTGTTCTTGTAAAGCTGCCTGCAGCCTGGACGTCCTTCTATTTTAGGAGGAGTGAAGGTTTCATCTATGTGCCAGTCCTGTGGTTCAAACCTGTTGTGAAATGAAATTTGTTTGTAAAAATGCAGCTCTCACCAGTTTCATCCTTGCTGCAAGTTCAGCTGCTTCCCTGCTCCAGCTGGATGTTGCTGTTCCAATCTGTAAGTGCGCAGAAGCACAAGCAAGGAAAATCAACAAAGAAAAATAAAAATCCAGTTGAAAAAAATCAACAAAGAACAATAAAAATCCAATTAAAAACATCAACGTAAGTGTACAAGGTTTCAGCTGTTAGTACTCTGTTCTGAGCTTCTTTAGCAATTTCAGTGACAAGGGCTGTTTCTTATCTAAAGTAATTTATCTTAACATCTGGAGCAAAAAGGAATTGATCTATCTTATTTGTCATCACAAAAGACTGTTTCAAAAGATGGATAATCAGAGATATAAAAATAGCAGAAATCAAATAGCTGAACTGATCTTAAAAATACAGTTAGTCCTGGTGTGCTCTTTGTGCCCCTTGGGAAGAGAGCTGCTGTATGATGCATCATGTTGATGTTATATAGCAGCAAGGAGTGATATTGACGAATTCTGAAAGAAGAGCTGGCCAGGGAAGGAGGGAAATAATCCTTGTGGCTATGAAACAGGCTTGAAATCCTCTGGGATTTGTAACGGAAGCCTTTTTTGTCAAAGGAGCTGTGGAGCAAGTGTCCCAGGCTTCACTGTGCTGGCACTGGTTGATTTTGGCAGGCAGGAGTTTTTCCTATAATTGTCCTTAAGAAGCCTTTGATTGTTCTGCCTGCACTCGTGGGTGGGAAGGCAGCTTTATTTAAGGAGGAATAAATATTTATTCTCTTAGAGCTTTTGCCACAGCTGCTGCTTTGCAAAAAAGATGGTGGTTTCAGTTAGAAGCGAGTCATGCAAACTGTGCTTTTATGGATTTGCACCTGCTGAGTTGTGGTTTGGGCCTGAATGAATCTAAAATCTCAGAGATAAAGTTCACCAAAAGTGGTAAGTTTTGACTGTCTAAACCCAGTGAATTATTCATTCCTTTCTCCCAATACCATTGAATTACCACCTAATGCTCCTCCTGGTGCCCTGGGTAGATTTCTTAGTAAATTTGGATGTTTCAGGTACACAGCAATCATTTGGCCTGTTTTCAGATTCGATTTCAGAAGAAATGCAGAGCTAAGTCTTGTAATCCAAAATACCTGTGAATTCAGAAACAGGGGTTTGGTACCTTATTCAAGCAATGCATTGAATTGACAGTGTGATTTCTGTCTGTTCCTATTTACAGCAAGAAATGGTGGTTTTGAACTATGTGAAATGCCTCTGTTTGGTGTAGAGAGCGCTTATCTCTGACACCTGCCACCAGTTAAATGTTGTATTGCCCGTTATGTTGTGTGCTTGGTAAGATGTACTTGAACAAAATGTGGATTTTACAGGAAGTATATGCATAATATATATGCTCCTAATGGTATTTGGTTTCTTAGTTACTGGGTGTTGGTCTCTTTTGGCACTTCATCCTGTCATCAGCTTTTGGATCCAGACATTCAGGGGCGTCCTTTTAGGAGCTGTAGCAATGGAGAAGTGTGCTGCAGACAAAACAAGTTCAAATGCCATGCATGCAGGATTTTTTTAGTTGGCTTCTTCAGAAGTGAGGAATTTAAGTGACTTTTTAATAGTCACTTTTTAATCCACTCCAGTTTCTTCCTGCTTCTCCATGCACACTTCTAACAGAACTTACAGGTTGACGTTCCTCTTTCCAGGTAGTGAATATGAATCAGAAAACTGAGATTAATAAAAATGAAAGGCCCTATATTGTAATAATATATTGCTTATTTCTAAGCAATATTTGGTGCCTTTGTAAGAGTAGCAGTGATGTTTTCAGAGCGATTTGGTGCTCAGTTCAGCCTCAGGATATCGTTGTCTTGTAATGGAGAGATGTATGCTGGGCTTCTGTAAAAAGGCAGCTGCTGCTGGAAGCTCCTCAGGAATGGTGTCCTAGGACCACACTGCCCTTCCTCTTCCACTGTGGAAACTCTGGATGCTCTGTGTTGGTGCATGCAAGGTACAGACAACACAGAAAAGCAGCTGGCAGTGCCTGGAGGGCAGTGCTACCCTCATGCCCCAGCTCCTGTCCCTGCCAGCAGAAGCAGCTCAGTGCCCTCAATTAAGGTTAATTGTGTGTGCCTGGGGGAGAGAGGAGTGACATGGCACAAACTATATCAGAGGCTGCTGATGTGTCTGTACCAGGTCAGGATTTGGTCTCTTAGTCCACACTGGAGTTTCCTGGAAAAGACACAGGGAGTGCTTCTGATCACAGGCATCACAGTGAAGGTCTGCACCCAGGGATGGGGGACATGCACAGGGTCATCTCTGGAGGAGCAGCACGTTGCCTTCTGCACACCTTGGTGAAAGGGGATCTATTTCAAGGGATTGATCCAGTGATTTGGAGTTTGTGTTAAGTGAGCAAATGAAAGGAGGTTCAGCTGAGGGAACTGCCTTGCAATCTCAGCATGAGAAATGAAATGACTCCTTGTTAATTTGTCTCCTTAGCAAGATGGGGGGCTGTATGTGATGCAGAGTGTTCCTTTTCTGTTGTTCCCCATGTTGGTGATTTCTAAGTATAACAAACAAAATTCCCTCTTCATGAGCAGTCCCTGAAGACGGCTGATCCACTGGTGTTTCTCATCTTTGCACTTCACTCCTGTATTTCTGCATGGAGAAGCAACTGCTTGTCTCAGTGTAGAAAGAAAAAGATCAAAAAGCAACACTTGGTTGCTCCTTTGTCAGTATTTCAGCATGGGATTCCTCCTCAAAGAAGTTCCAAGTTCTAAAATCCCTGAAAGCTGCAGCAGGATGTGCTGCTCTCTCTGCCCCTTGCTGGGGAAGTGAGGGCAGCCTGTGGGCTGTGCATTTGCTGAGGTCAGACTTTGTCTCTTCCTTCCAGTGCTTTTCCTCTTTACATTTTCTGATGAAATGAGGCCATCCTGATAGAAAGAAATGCCATGTACTCTGTGTGTCTGGTTTGTTTGTTTTTTAAAAAGCTTCAACTTCTTTCATATTTCAGTAGTGCTTTAGGAAGGAAAATAAAAATTCATGCAGCAGTCTTCATTATTTTGATCATTCTTTTCAAAGGTTTTTTTATCCTAATAAGAACTCCTGCTGTGTACATGTGTACATGTTTGATAGTGTCTGGTCATTAAAAATAAACTTTATGAGGAAGTTAAATTTTAGGAATTTCCTCTTTCAGTGAAATAACAGGTTTTGCTTGTGATAGAGCATTCCGAATACCAGCACTTTCCCACTCCTTCTCAGGAGTTGTCACCCCAGCTCATGTCCATTGGTCTGCAGCAAAACATGGAGATGGTGAGGCAGAGAGAAAGGAGATGGAAATGTTTGGTTGCTTTGTTTGACATGGAGACAGTGAGAAAGCATCCTGAAGGCTGTGCTTTTGGTTTGGACATTCAAAAATGAGCAGATCCAAAGGTTTTGCAAAATGCACTGTAGGTCTCCTTCTGCTAAGCTGCACCTTTCTTTACAGACTCTGTCTCTGCTCTCTGTGCTCTCTCTGCTCTCCCTGCTCTCCTGACTCTCTCTCCTTCTTGTGACTGTGTGTGGGTCATCCCTGATGCTCTTGCACCTTGGATTCTCCTTTCTCAAGCACTTTGAGAAGTGAAGGGTCTGATGAACTGCAGAGGGGTTCCATCAGCTGCTCTGGATGAGGCTTTGTAGTCCAGTGTCAGTGGAGCAGGAGTTAGAGGGAGTGCCCTGGAGTTGTCACATGCATAGAAAACTCATGTTTTTGGGGAATGATAATCACTTACCCAAAGAATCCTGCCAAGTGAAATGAAGAAAGGAACAAATGTAACACTAAGTTTAAGCATCCTTGAGTGTGAAACCAATTAAGAAACTTAGCCTGAGTTACTTTCCCCGTGTGAACTGAGCCAGATGTCTCTGGAATAATATTTTACCTATTGATATCTGTATTGGTGAGCATCTTCTGCTTATTGCCCTGGCCTGGCTCTGGGGGCCTTGTTTGTTGTTGAAAGTGAGGTGCTGGTGAGTACCTGTCCAGCTGGGGATTTGGCTTCCTGCTGGTTGAACTGGTATTTGCAAACACTGAAGGATTACGAGTGTTGTGATTTGCAGAGCTTTGCTCTGCAGAGGGGAAAGCTGCTGCCATGGACCTATGGCACACTGGTGAAGTGCTTAAGCACCATCTCAGGCAGGATCCTCGCTGTCAGGGCAGTGTTAAACTGGTTTAAACAAGTGTTAAACCAGTGTTAAACAGGTTTAAACAAGACACTTAAACCCTTCTAAAGCTGCTGATTATTGAACAGAAACACTGAGCTCAGGAAAGCTATTAGTATGCTAAACCAGCCTTGTTTTCTCACTTAATTTTAATGTGAATAACTTCATTTTAAATTGGTGCTGGTAAGAATCGAGAAAAGCTTTCTGAGAGAGTTTTTTCCTTGCTGTTAGAATAACCTCATTTCAGGCTCGCTGTGAGACTGTGGCAGCTCCTTTTCGTTGGAAGGTTGCCCCAGGTGACTTATGGTTCATGCACTCTTGTAAGTGCTATTAATTTGTGAGGTTTCAGTGGTTAGACTGAGCTGCTAAGTGGGCTCTGAGCAGATAATGAGGTCAAGCAGCGAAGAGAGGGAAGAGTCCTGCAGGTTCCCACTGGCATTTGTACCCGGGTTGCACATTTTATGGAGTTTTTGTCCTAAAAGCAAAGTTCCTGTAAAGTCATCGTTTTAGGGAGGTGATTTACAATACTTGCCCAAACCTGAAAGCAAACCTAGTTGTTCATGCTCTGTGGTGCTGCTCTTGAGTTCACTGCTGTCATGCTGAAATGCAATTTTAGTGCTGTTTGTTTTGGACCCTTTTGAGCTGTATTAGAATGAAGAAACTACTCAAATGCTGGTCCTTGTTCTCTGAGGGATTTTGCAAGGTAAGTTGCACTCTTAGGTGGAAAAGCACTGCTTAGGACATTTCATAAAGCTGGTTATGAAGCATAGGGGGGTGCAAAACTAGCTGTAGAAGGAGAATTATTGTCATGTATTGAGTTGCTGGAAAGCCTCAAAGATGAAGCAGTTTGCAAACCATTTTTTTCTATATTTTACCTTAATCAGCTCCCTGACTTTGATCTATTAATTATCTTTATCTTATCACAGAGCTCCTAGCTTACACAAGGATTTTGTATCATTTCTGGGATTTGATTATCCATTACATTCACTATGAAAGTTTCACATACAGTCATTCAGCATGTCCAGGGTGGGAGGTAGCTGTAAGTACCTCATGAGAGGCCCTCTTTTTGCATTTTGAGGCGCGTGCATGACCCTACACTCTTCAGAGTTGACACAAGTGGAGCCTTTGGTGGATGTTAAGTCAAACCAAGAGTTTAAGGAAAGTCCCACTGTTTCTAGCACTGCACCAGCAATCCTGTCCATTGATTATTTTTGTGTAATCCTGAATTCTTGCAGAAGTTACTCTCCTGTGTACCTTTCAGGTGGTAATTTCAGTGGGATTATTGATGGTGCATATAGTGAAGTGCTAATGTAGGATCAAGATCATCTTGAAATCTACTCCTTGCAGGTCCAGACACAGAGTGTTCTGCAAAAGGCATCTGGCAGCACTGGTTCTGGCCCACAGCCAGCTGCTTGTTCCCAGATGAGTCAAAGTTACTTGAAGAAACCAGGTCTTGAAAGGCTCTCTCTCTATTTCTAAATGCAGGATATGATTTTTAGCAGCTGTCTTATTGACCCAGGCGAGGAGAGCTTCAGTCTTTTTTAATAAAGCAAAGAGAACATGCCTGTTCAGTAATACTGCAGATGGCAAATGTTTCTGTGCTATGCAAAGTCTGCTGGGCGAAGGTGACCGTGGTAGTCATAGGACATTTTCTGTAATAGCTCACTGTGGTTTCAAAATGTGCATTTACGCTCCCTTGACACTTATTTTTTCAGTGCTCAGGGTTTCATTAACATTGTAGTGATATCTTCAGTTGGATTTGATTTGCATACAGAATGCTTGCTTAAAAAGGAGCTCATGGCTGAGTCTTCTGTTGCATTTTGGCTGATGTGTTTTTCCTCCTGAGCTGCAGCTCAGTGAACAGCACGGAAATTCAGCATTGTGCTGTTTCACTTGCCATTAATTTCTTTGAGAGAGTGAATTAGCATTGTGGCAACCTCCTGTTCTTATAAGCTCAAATACACATGGAGTAAATGCATCACGTTGTGTCTGTGGGTCTTTTCCAAGACATATATTGGGTGATGGTATAATTTGGGTTTTGGCAATGTGAATGAATCCATGCTGGAAAACATGGGTTTTGGGGAGACTGGGGAGGTGTTGAAAGTGCAGAGAAGCTGTTCAGGTTTGGTGTGGTTAGCAGCATTGACTGAGGCAGTGGCTGAAGGGGTGCTGAGGCCCTGCAGTGACAGGGCAGGTAAATGGCACTGGTGTCCTGTAGCCCAGGGTATGCTGGGCAAGTGCTCGCCTGTGTGGAAGGAAAAGAGTTAGTGCAGAGAAGCAGAATGTGTTCTAAAACCACTGTGGTTAAGGAAATACAGCATGTGTTGGTTGTGGACAGGCTGGTGCTGGGGTTCAGTGGGGAGGAGGGATGCAGAAGACAGCCAGCCTTTGGGGCAATAGCACTGTGTGAGCAGTGTGTGGTACTCTGAGCTGGCTTGGGAGCCATCCTTTTGGATTTACAGGGCACACAGGTCTGCAGAGGCACAATTCAGCTCTCTTGCTTACCTAGGCAAGGCACAAATGTGTCTCTTCTACCACAAGTGGTGGTTTGAGAGCCCCATTGAGCTCTGTGAGGAATGTGGCTTTCCCCTCATAGCCGCTCTAGGAAGAGCTTGGAGAATCACTTGTTCCTGTAAGCATGTCCTTAGATCTGGGTGTTGGAGCATGTGACAACGTTTGTACTCTGCTGTGCTCAGGAACCTGCTTGAATAGAGTGGGAATATTGATAATAAGTAAGTAAATGTGTAAAGAAATACTTCATCCATCCTGCAAAGCCCATTACTGCCAGTGTTATTTATAGGTGATGTATCAGAATCCCCCATAAGAGGTGGGAGCTGATGACACCGAGCAAATTGCAGCCTGTTGCAGGGGGGGTTTCTTGTTTACACTGCACTATTGATGCCCGGAAAATTGAAGAGGTAGCTCTCACCAGCTGAAGTCACAGTGCTTGTTAATGCCAGGGTTTGGATATCAAAGTGTGCATCACCAAAGTAAAAATGTTGAAACTTAGTTCTGTCTGCCTCACTTGTTGTCTGTTGCCAAATATTAGTCTTAGGCTACTACAGCAGTAAACTCAATCCCTTCCTTCTAAAAGTAAAACCACTTGCTATAACCTTCATAAGTTTTAATTAAAAAGAGCACGTAATGATTTTGGGATTGAATCCAATTTCATATGCTATTTAAATTAAGAAATAAAATTATTTCCATCACGCTTTTAGTTCAAGGCTTGTGACTGCTGGATCATTTCCTTTTTCATCAGTTTCTGAGTTTTAAAATGGCTTATGAACTTTAGTGAAATCATTTAGAAATGGATTTCATGCGGAATAGTTAATAAATGGATAGCACAACCATGTAGTGAAATGAATCTTGTTTGCATCTCAAGCAGCACAAATTTAAATAAAACGCAAGGCTTTGCATAACAGCATTTGTTTTTAATGCTGGCAGTATTATTTTTCAAGCCACATCCAATGTCCTTCATTTTTCACCAGGATATCTTTGGCAGCAGGGGGATTTCCAGGGGCTGATTCAAGGTACATAATTGCAGCAGTGAGACTACACACACAAAGTGTCAGTTAATGGATGAGGCTGGTTTAATTGTAGGCTGCTCAGAAATAACCCAAGAAACACTTCACTGGTAGCTAATGCAGAGGTGTAATTAGACTTCTACACAAGTGTAATTAGTCTGATTGCATAGAAAGAAAGAGAGTTCATAAGGTTTTTCAAATGTGTGCAGAGACATTTTGTCTCAACTGTGTTGTCCCTGAGCTTCTGCTGTATTTGTGTTGAACTTGAATAAATGAGCACATTGCTCTTTACCTGTAACCTTCCATCCTTCTACAGTGGGTTTTTCATTGTGGTTTGTTTATTTTTAAGGAAAGCTCCAATGCTGGCACGCCCAGGCCTGGGTGAGACTGTGCCCATGTTCAGCTTTAAAAGAGGGAGGGAGTAGAGACTTCTAGGGAGAAAAAAAAAGCAAAGCCTGTTTTCTGAGAAATGGTGTATAGGTTTATTCCACATTTGTTTAAGCAGTGGTAAAGAAGAGGAGAATGCTTGCAGTAATCAGTAGTTGTTGCCAGTTGTGAGCATACAGAAACCCAGAGGAAATGTACCTCTGAATAGGAGCATGAAAGGCAGGACTGTTTCTAGCAGTATCTAACAAGGGATATTATTTCTACTAAGAAAACCAAGTGTGCTCCACAAGTGAGGGACACTGAGAGGATTTCTTTACATCAGCATGAATCAGAAACTATAAAGCCTTCCAACTGGTGTTGTGTGTTCTCTGAATTCAGCTGATGACTGATGAATAGAGGTAACATGCAACATACAGTGCTTATAAGCTGATGTTTTAATGGAAAACCCCCAGATTTTAATCCAATATGGGCTATGTCCCCACTCCTGTTCCCGGCATCCCGGGGCATGGCCCAGAACCCCTCTTTGGACTAAGGGGCAGAACAGGTTTTAATCTTAGTTTTCGAGAGGCTGATCAATAAATTCATAATAACTTTCTAAATCAACGAGGCATGAGTTCATCTTAGTTCAAGTTATTTACTTCCCTACTGAGAATGGAGTTAAGTGAAGTTCCAGCATCGTTTTGCTGTCTGTGTGCTTAGGTAGGTAAATAACTTCAGTGAAAAATGATTCTCATAAAGAAGCATCTTAAGTTTGCTATTTTGTATTTCCTCACTGGAGTGTCTCTGAATGCTTCTGTGGAGTAAATCCCAACATATGGCTTCAAGTTGATTATAAAATACAGACCCTTCTGTGTGGTTATCTGGCTCCCTTCTTCTCCCAGCTCGGTAATGGCCATAACTGTTCTGTCTGACAGCTGTGCAGTGACTGTACAAAACGAGACAGTGGATGCAGTCCAGCTCCCAGAGTGCCAGCATCTGCACTCGTTGGCTCCAGTTTGCTTCTGGCAGTCCTGACTGAGAAACCACTGATTCATTCAGCAGAGAGAATGAAGCTGAGTCTCACCCTTAGAGGAGCTGCTGCTGGGTCAGTGGAGAACCCACACTGGTGTTTTAGGAAAGTTCACACCTTCAGGCCTCCTGCTGTGTTTTACTCTGTGTAAATATGACTTCAGCATCCTGGAATACTTATGCAAGAGCAGGGCAACTTTCTCTGAGACCTCTGGCTGCAGTGGTGCCCTGTATCACAGTGGAATGGCCCATGGGGTTGGTAATTGTTAATGCTCACTTTATCTTTGCTGCAGAAACAGAAAAAGAGGGAAGAGTTCCTGTAACCAAAGTTAGAGAACAAGAAACCAGACTACACTAAGTGGGGAGGTGGTAACAGAAGTACATAGTATAGAAGGGACAGAAGAGAAAGTACAGAAATTTCCTGTACCCTCATATTGCTTGTTCTGGATTATGATCTTGTTGCTGTCTCCTGCTAGTCCAGCTTGCTCCTGTGTGACCCTTTATTTCCATTCTTTCCTTTTCCACTCACATTTATGTTTCTTTTCCTGGTTACTGTGGGTTGTACTGAGGAATGAAAAAAAGCAGGACATCATATGTGCTTTGATACTGGACAGCATTCAAGACACATGGGCTCAAAAAACAGAGCTAGGGGTTTTACGGAAATGGTAAATATTTATTTCCTGTCATGAATTGGTCACATTTCTTAAGCAGAAGATTTCTGACCAAACCCTTAACTTTAGTGGTTTTTGGAAGACTTCTGCCTCCCAATTGTTTCTTTGTCAAAGATAACAGGAAAGAATGTAGAAGAGCACCATCTTGAGTTGCTGTTACAGGCTGGCACCCTTTAGCTACCTTTAGCTGAGGCTCTTGAGCACAGTGTAGCTTATTTTCTCTAGTTTTGTTAAGTGGTAGCATTTATTATCTGCCAGGTGCTGGTAAGTTGTGTGATTACAGCAGCTTGTTTGTCTTTGCCCTCTAGCTCAGATGGCTCTTGTGGGCCTCGATAAGTGAAGAAACACCATCTGGCTGCTGCTGCAGGATGCTGGGAGATTTCCATCTTTCAGCTCTTTCAAGCTGGAGTCTTTTTTTACATTTTAGAAAGCCTAGGGACACTTCCAGCTCTGTTTTCCCCTTGTTTCTTTCCGAGCTGAAGAATGTCTCATACCCTCTTATTTACAGCCACTTGCTCCAGGCAGGCGTTGTCAGAGAGCATTAAGTGCTGGGAGCTGACAGAGCTTTCCAGGGTTCCTGCCTCCCTGCTCTCCTGGTGACTCGGAGGGGAGGATCCTGGTGGCAGCTCGGTGAAATGTCTGACAGAGAATTGTTTTTCTGAAACGTTTCAGATGTTAGGTAGCTGAGCAAAGGTGGGTGTTCTGTAATTCCCCACACACAGAGCACGTAGGTCTGTTGTCAAGAGGGAAAACCCGTCTTCAGTGAGGGGGGTGTGTGTCAAATGAAAAGTTATATAATAGCAACTCAATTCTGACCAGGCTTTTGGGTCTAAATTAGTATTTATACCAAGAGGGAGAGAAATAGATGTAATGGGAATTACTTTGCAGAGCTAAAGGTAGCAGGGAGAGAGCGAGGGGAGCAGCAATATTTAAGCAGGTCAATTCTCATCCCTCTACCTCCTCTGCAGCTGCATTAAAAATGTTTTTTATAAATTACCTACTGTCAATCTAATGAGGCAATGTTATGTATCCATCTCTCTGTATTAGCTGCATAATTACAGGCAG
Source organism: Cettia cetti (assembly GCA_013401135.1). Lineage (NCBI taxonomy): Eukaryota > Metazoa > Chordata > Aves > Passeriformes > Sylviidae > Cettia > Cettia cetti. The sequence continues at coordinate 75,490 of VZUI01045955.1, read as the reverse complement.
TGTAACTTCAAGAAGGAGATGCAATAAGATAAATGGGAGAATTGCTCAGGACAGGGGGTTAAGGGTGAGCTCTGTGGGTGGGAAATGTTTGTTCCTTTGCATACATAATACTGACTGCAAACCACCTTCACAGGTTGTTTTTCCCTGTTCACCCTTCAGTGAGGAAAAACAGAGTATTATTTTCCCTTGAGAGATACAAAGTGTTTGAGGCTTCCCCCATGTCCTCGTGTTGGAGGCTCCTGGTGGTAGTGTGTGTGAAGGAATTGCTTGAAATAGGGCTGGAGCAGCCCTGAATGTATTTGTAGTTCTGCCATCAGGCTCCTCCGGGGTGAGGATTAAAGCTGGCTGGGGGAATGACAAAGCTGTTTTGTTGCAGCTTCTGAGATTTCAAAGTTTGTTTTGGTTCAATGTTGCAACAAAAGAAGAAGCTTTTGAATGCTGTTTGCAACATAAGCGTGTGTTGAAATACCTCATTTTGGACAGCATGGGTGAGGATCAGCCAAGTAGCTGCCAGATGTAAAATGGCTGGAGACAACTTTGTGCTAGAAGAGCGGAGACAGGGTTGTATTTTATTTGCCCATCTCTTTTCTTTAACACAGCACTCTTGGCATCAGAGAAAATGACATTCTTGCTTTGTTGGCCAAAAGAAGCCATGTAACAGCCACCTCTAGGAAGAGTTTTCTCCTTAATGCTATATGGGGGGGCATTTATTGCATACAGTTCTGGAGCAAGGTATTACATAGGCACGGAGCTGGTCCTGCTGCAAAGCAGCACGGCTGCCTCTTTCCACCTGGCTTCTCCATAATTCCAGCTGCTGCCTTGTGGCAGGACAGCTGTGGATTAGGATCAGAGTCAGCTGGGTTTTCTCTTAGTGGTTGAGTTTTGGCTTTGTCTTTTTCTTCCATGTTTTGGGAGTTTTTTAGCCATACAGTTTCCTGATGTGCACTATCACCTTTGCTGAGGTGCGGGAGCAGCAGTGACCTGGAGAAGATTCCACATTTCTGGCCTCTCTGTAGGTTTGTGGCATTGAAGTCCCTGTAAAATGACGTCCATAAGGCTGCAGTACGTGCCAATATTTTTACATTCATTAACTTCTTTGAGTTGAGAGATTATTGATATGACCAAGTCTTGGCCAGATAGAGGATTTAGAGGGGAGGAAGAATTGCATTTAATAAAATAATACATCTCTCTCTGAGCCCCAGTATTCTGCTTAGAGCTGTCTTATCCCACTGCAATGGTTTACAACAGCTAAAACAATCATAGGTGCAGTGTGATTGCAGGTTTGTGATATGGGGATTTAGTTATGCAATACTCTTCCACTGTGGATAAGACAACCTGCAGTTTTAACAGCACATTAAAGAGTTTTTAGTTTTCAGGCAGTACAAGCTATGACAAATTGTGATTTCTTCAATTAAAATCAATAACAATGCAAGCTAAATAAAAGATTTAACAGCAGGTAGGTGGTTCAGCTGGTAAATTGATTTCCTTTGGGTGCAGGTGAATGTGCATTACGGTGCTTCTGTCATTAAATAATTTCTGTGGTGAGAGACACAATCAGCTTTATTAATGTGAGTTTTCTTGTGGACATCTAACATAAATCAATGCCTGCTGGAAAACTTTGTGCAATTGGTTAGAGAGATGTCAAGGCAATATATTAGAGAGCAGTTTACTAATCTTTGAAAAGTGGATTAAAAGGTGTGTTGACTGGAGAGGAGTAATAAGTGTTCATACTGTCCTTTTCAGAGTAAAATCAAAATACAGTTTACACAGGCTTAAGAAAAAAAAAATCTACAGGTTTTACAACTCCCTGTGTTGGTGCTACTGTGGCTTGAATGCATGATCAAAAACAAGATAGTATTGTTTTAGTAGCACAACTGAACAAAGTTCTGGATACTTCACATTTGGTAATAGTTTTCAACTGTGGAAAGATCACAAAGTAACTGGGATATTGTGAATCAAGCTGGTTAATAATACACTAGAAGTGATAAGATAGGAGACTGAAAAGTCCATGAGTCTTTACCTTCCTTATCTCTTATCACTCTCCTTAATAGTTATAGTTTCAGATTAAGTAACCTCTCATATCATAAAATAATTTATGGTTTATTGGTGCACGATACGATTTTGCTTCCTATTGCCTTTTATTGAGCTTTCAACAATGTCAAAGGTCAGCTTTTTTATTTTGTCCCTTGCAGCAAGTGCTTTTCAATTCACAAGTAAGAATGTTTTTACTTAAAAGATGCTGATACTACCTTCCTGATCAAGGTTTAGAAGAGGACAAACCAGAGCAGAGAACTTTCAATCTAGCAGGCAGAATTAAAAGCCAGGCACTTTTTATTCAGGTTGCTGTGCTCTTCTCTGTGGCTTTAAGAGCTGATTCCTCACCTCAGTTTCCTCCTTTGCAAAATGGAAAGAAGACTCAACCACGCACTTTCCTTACTGCGGCTCTGCTAGTTAAACATTTTTAAAGTTTTAGGGGATGGTAAGTCTTCAGTGTTAATAATTAACCTGCCTCTCTGACTGTCCTGTGTTATTGCAGCTTTCACTTCTCCAGTTCTACGTTTTTCTTTCATTGTTCATCTGGTGATTTCCACCATCTCTTGTCCTCACTGCAATGAAGAACAAACATTCCCTGGCTCTTGGGGACTGTGCAGGCTTGTGTCAGCCCAAATAATCACAGACCCTGGGGCAGTGGGAGCTTCGGCCAGGCTGTGCCTGGGCAGGATGAGCTTTCCCTGGCAGTCAGGGAAAACAGAACTGGGCAACTGGGGCTGCTCTAGCCGAAGGTGGGAGGGAAATAGTTCTGGTCCTGCCTTTCCCTTCAGTTTCTCTATTGTGTGGGTGCAGCAAATGTGTTTTGACTGCTTGATTTCAGTTTGGTGAGATGGTGGAAGATAGAAGTTTATTTTCTTGTTGTTTTCCTTTTTTTCCAACTTGGTTTTGTTGGGGGTGGTAATTGGTGTATACAACACTTTGCTATACTCTAGAGATCCCTGTTCTATTTTCAGTCCTTGTTTTACAGAGAAACATTATGGTTATCTTACTGGAACATGAAAATACAATGCAAACTCTTGTAATTGCTTGTGGCAGATCTTCACCTGACAGAAGATTGAACTGCTCAGTGACAGTAGACTCATCCTCTGATGGGAGATTCTGCACATATTTACAAGTCCTCTATCAGTTTGTGAATCATCTTAGTATTGATTAAAAACTGTTGTGTGATGCAAAGCATTGAGCAGGGGTTTAGGATGATGATGGTAGTGTCTGATGCTCTGATTACAAAATTGATACTAATGAAAACATTTCTGAAGTCTGTGGAGTTAACATCAGGAAAGGGAACAAGAGTTCTAAGTCTCAGCTGTTCTATCAGCAGATGGTTAACTTGCTTTCTAAGTCTTTGCACAACCTGAGCAAACTCTCAGGACTATCCATGGTCTTTTGACCTATTCCCATTTTTTTTTTTTTTTTTTTACACTAGAAAAGAGTAATCTGCAAATCAGATCCAGGCTGTGGAAAAGGAAGGATTTTGCAACAGTGAGAAAGTGAGAGTCAGAAATAAGATCACTGGTTCCACTTGCAGCATTTTGCCTGCTGCAGGTTGGTTTGCTGGGAGCTGGGAATTCTGTCCTTGAGGCAATGAGGAATTGAGCTGTTTAATGCCTCTTCTCTGGTAGTCTCAGATGAAGTGCAGTGTAGAAATGCTTAGTCTTGACATTCTTCAAATTATCCCAGCAACACTGTGAGAAATAACATTATTCTAAGTTATTCTTCCTTGTAATATCAGTATTAATTTCAGTTTCTCTGAAATTTTCTGTTCTCAAGTCTCTCACCGAACCTTGAGTTTTGTTTCAGCATTTCTCATGCATTTTTTTTTTATTTCCTTCATGAGGAATTCAATTTGCTGCAGGAAAATAATCTTTGTACTGAAATAATAGATATATTAAAGTTGGAATTACCTTGGTGGCAATAAAGGACACAGTTTTATTGATTGCTTGGGGGGGGGGGGGGGTGTTGTGTTTATGAGTTCACTGAGAAGTAAGTGCATTATATTAGAACTAAATTTAACCTGGTTTGGTAACAACAGCATGCATAGGTAATCCATAAAGACAGTTCAGATTTATATGGCAATAGTTTAAAGAAGTAAAAAGAATTTAAGGGCTTTAATGTTTTTTACTTGACAATTAAGTTGTCAGTGGTATTGATAAGATAGATGAGTAGCTGTTTTTAAAGATTTTCATGAAAAAACCCAAACAACAGTTAATCAATAGGAAAGGTCTTCTAGATTGAAAGCATTCCCAGTCATCCAAGGAGGAGCTCAGACTGCAGCACAGTCTGCAGCAATTTGGTTAATACTGATTTAAATCCATCTCTGTCTCTTAGGTAGAAATGAATGTTTCTTGTTCCATACTGTACAGCTCAGCAAAATCAAGTGCTGTCAGCAACAGATTATAGTCCCCAAGTGTTTTATTCTTAGATCTTATAAAGAGTAGAGGGAGTGAGGAGACCACTTTACAGGGTAATTCCATTTTTCAGGTTAATTTATACCTGATGAGCTAGAGCTTTTAGAAGGAGTGGTCACATGTCAAGATTAGAAGCTTGGATTGCCCAGAACTGTATAGTGTAAAGTGGTGAGTGAGTAGTTGGGCTGCTTCTATTGAATTTTTGAAAGTCATATTCACCTAGTTCTATGACAGGTGCTTTGTAATCTGAAAAACCTGATTTGAATTAAAAAAAATAAATCAATGGGGTTGTTTTCTTGTATTGAGTAACTTCACCAGCCTTGTTCCCTGAAGCAGAGAAGTGTTTGGTTACTGTGAGATCAGCTTAGCAGCTCAGCACCTGAAATTCTTCTGATCCTTTGCAATTTAGGAGTTTTCATCTGTGAATGTGTGAAGGCACTTAGTAGCAATTGTTTCAGGTAACAGCATGAGTAACCACTCAAGACACCTGTTCCTCAGTCTCCATCTGGCTGCTGTTAATGTGGGTTCTTCCCTGTGCCTCTGCTGTAAACTTATGCATGGAAGATGCATAAGATCTAATAATTATATCAACTATTAAACAGCAGTTAGTTAGAAGATCACTAAGTTCATTTAAGTTATGGGTAGTAAGTTGCTTCCATCCTATTCTGTTTGAGGGGGCTGTTGTTACTTTGCCAGTAAGAGAGTAGGGCTGTGGTGTGGGACAGAACAACCACAGAAGGAGGAATAACTCACTTTGTGTGAAGAGTAACTTCTGAAGGAGCTTAAATAATTGGTCAAACAAAAACACTCACTTTTGCTTGCTTCAGAAATGTCCTCGTTCATGCAGTGTGACCTCACATTTTTAGACAATTCTTGGTAAATGTAATCTGAGTTATTTTCTATTTTGTTACATGGTGTTTGCTTTCGTTTGTTAATTCAGTTACCAAATCACCATCAGCAGCAGTGGTCTCCCTGTGGTTCCAGTGGCTGTGCAGACACATCAGGCTCACTCCTGATGGCTCCTGACCTTGGTGTTGTCACTGGGGTGCAGGAAGCAGCACACAGGGGATGGGCAGGATGGGCCATCGACCCGAGCAGGTGGGCACGGCTCAGGGCCGGGGTCGATGCACTGTTTGTCCAGCTCAGCACAGCTGGGTAGGGAATTGTTTCCATATGCTCTGCTTTAAAGGCAGGCTTTTGCTTTCAAGGGCAGGCAAGGAGGAAGCAAATCTACAAAGTCTGAGCAATGTAGCTTTAATTAGAGTTGTACATCTTGATGGAGCAGAGGTAAAAAGGAGGAGACCATATGGTGTAACCTTTATTTTTGTTAAGTTCCCTGATAAGCCATTGATTTGATAAGAAATATTGCTCCATTGGCTGAGCTTGCAGGGTGCAGTTCCCTGATAAGCATGTGTTTACTGTCTGCCATAAATGCCTGAAGTGACAGTTTATGGTGGGTTGGATTGGATGTTTTAAATGCTGAGTGGCTGCATCATAACTGTGCTTTCACAGGCAAGCCTGCTGTGCACTCCAGTTGGTTGAAGAAACAGGTTGAACTGTAATGTTCATTTCTCCTTGGAGTAGAGCAGTTGGACCCAGGGTAATGCACAGCCCTTGCAAATATTATATGATAGGAACCCATTAGAACACAATGTCCAGCCCAAATAACCTCCCGAAAAAGCCTTGCAGGAGGAACACAGAGATGATGTGTGTTTTGATACAAACTGCATGTCTTTTATGACCAGATGATCACTTTCTTCCTATATGGTAGACACTCATGCTGTCCAGGTCTTGATGTCACCTCCTTTAGAGCAATATTCATACACACCCAGATTTTCATACCTGGTGGGTTTCCTTGATGTCAGAGACCCAATGCTTTCCCAGTCAGAGATATTCAGGGAAGAAAAAAGTTATGGGTTTTCACAGTGTAAGAGAAAGGAAATAACTCATCTCTCTTTGGGCTAGTGAAGGCTACCATGGTATATTTATAGTTCTATTCCTAGCTGTGCTCAGTAATTTTTCTGGAACTCAGGATACATTTTTTCTGATTAAAAATGAAGACACTCTATTATTTCTTTAACTGCATTTAAGTCTTGTAATGTAAACAAATTAATTTGCATTTCACATGTCAGACACTGATTTATAGAAGAAAATGGGAATTTGCATCTGGGATGTCTCTTGATTCATTAACTTTTGATTGAAGGAAGGTTTTGAAATAGGGTGTAAAAGAATTTTCCATCTTTAGCTAAGGGATTTCTTGGGGTTTGCAGCATCTGATTGGGCTTCCCCCCCGCCCCGGTGTGCATATACCAAGAACTCTTGAATTCCCTTTCCTGATTTGGGAAGCTCAACCTGAGGGAACTGAGCAATTTCTCTTGTTTGCACTGTTCACTTCTGTTCATATGAAAACAACACCTCTGTCACACTCAGTGATGGCACCACAGAAGGGACCTGGCCACAGGTCACTCCTCTGGTGACTTGGCTAACTTTGGTGGCTCTGCTGCTCTCTCTGCTGCACTTTCAGGTGCTGGGTGTGCCCAGGGCCATTGCACAAGTGCTGAGCTTGGCTCCCTGGCCTCGTGGGAGCTGTGGAAAGCCGAGGGTAAATTCCTTTGGTTCTAAAGCTGCTCTGCCCTGTCCTGTGTGCATAAACATTGTGTGATATAGACAAGTTGCTGCTTAGCATTGGAATCATAGCAGTGTCTTAGTAGCTTAATATCACTGCTCTGCTCCAGCATAAAGAGAGAAATCATTAGGAATTGTGTCAAGGCAGTGTCTAGTAACCAGAGGAAATTGCATCAGATGGACTGATGCTTCTGTCCTGTAGAGGTAGCTAGTTTTGTTTTGGTTTTGTATGTCATTTGCCAGCTACATTTAGCATGAATAAGTGTTTTCAGATGTCCCATATATCAAAGTCTAGCCTGATGGGAAAAGTCTGTTGCAAGAAAAAATGTAGAAATAGACACTGGATGTTCTGGCCAGTGAATGATTTTGGAAGATGAGCCACTGAGCTAATCCTGCCTTGTGGCATTGTGGGTGAGATGTTCTAGGTGAAAATCCAACAAGACTACAAAGAACACATTTCTGCTGTGTTACACCCAATCACACCAGGGCTGGGGCTGATCCTGCCTCGTGTTTGCTGCCTTTGATTTCCCTCTCCTCTCCCACACAGCAGCTTGTGACAGATGTAGCCACTGCTTTAAGGATGGACTTTTGTGAAGCTGGGGAAAATGGCCACTTGAATTCAGAGGGAAAATAATGATCCTTTTGATTAGGCAGGCTGGCGTTGGTGGCTGGCTGCACACACTGGAGGGGAGAGCTCAAAGGGCACCTGACTGTAACACCAACGATGGCAGGAAGTGTGCCTGGCTGCAGGGGAGAAAATCTGCCCTTGTGTTTGGAAAGAACAGAAGAAGAGAGATTAGAGGTTAAACTGGAAAGGGTGTTAAAATATTCTCAGTGTATGATGGCCATAGCAGTGGATTTAAATTGCTGAAATTACCTTGTCAGGATGCCTTATCAGCTGCTGTTCTAGAGATTGTTTGGTTTAGATAAGAACTGGAGTGCGATAAACCTTGATAACAGTTTACAGATTACAGTTCTTTTGAAACTGCTGGCACTTGCCAGGGGCTCTGAGCTGCAAGAGCAACGCTTGGATTTATTCCACTACTTTTTTTTTTTTGTTCCCCCCCCCGCCCCGCACTTCTCTTCTTTTGTTTTGTGTTTTTGTTTAAGTGCTTAAGCTGTTGTTTTAGATCCTCGTTATTTTGAGCCACGCAGCCTCTTCTGAGCACTTCTGGGAGCAGTGCTTGTAGAGGAGGGGACCCGTGCTGAGGAGTGGATGCTGAGGGAGAGAAGAAAAACAAGGTACTGCTGCTCCTCTTGCCACCCGATCCTATTTCAGCCTCTGGGCTGTGCACAGTTTCACAAACTGGGAGGATACAAAAGGCTGGGTGGCACAGCAGGCTTGGGAGCTTTCTCCTGGGTACTTCCCCAAAGTTCCTGTAACAATCTGCTAGCTTACAGCAATTCATTGAATGGCAATGTAAAACACCAGCCCTTAAACATCTACGCTGTGCTTGTGGCAGCACGTTTGTGTTCTTCGTACTGTTTTTGGCTTTATTATCTCTTGGGGTTTATGTTTTTGTGGGGTTATTTTTAAATAGAGACTAGTAACAAGCCTTCAGCTGAACTCATCCCATCTGCATGCCATGAATGGGACAGAAACAGGGTTGCAGAAACCAGTGCGGTGTTTTTGTCTAGTTCTTATTGAAGGTGATTTATATGGAATTGGCAGTATGGCTGTATTTTGGTTCTGCTTTCCTTCTGAATAAATTAGGCACTCAGCAGCTCTTGCACATCTGAAAGCATATGCTGCTTAGTTTTCCAGAATAATTCAGATTGGTTTGGTTTTTTTGTAAATATAATGTGAAAGGAGGAAACAGAGGCACTCATAAGTACAACAAGGAAAATTCTGAAGTGGTAGGACTATGGGTTAGAAAATGGAAATTGAGGTTGAATTTTTGTGGTGAAACCCCTTTGTAGTGTTTGCTTTCAGATTTCTGCTCGTGCTTATTAGGATTAATAGTAAAGCAGTGCATCCAGGCATTCCATCTCTACTCATGTGTTTTTAGCCTGTCCAACCAAAGGATAAAGTCAAAACATTATGAAAAAGCATAAGGAAGAAATGCTGCTGCTGTTAGATGAGTATTCATCCTGCTGCTGTTGTGTGAACCTGAAGATACTCTTGTGCTGTGGTTATGAGGTGTGGCTCTGCCAGGAGCTGTATTCTACTATAACTGAAGTTATAGAGAAGTGGAAGGTGTTGGTGCTTCCTTATCTTGGTTACTTGTGCTGTTCATTCAGCCCAAGAGTCTTGAGATGTCAGGGTGATTGCAACTCAAACCAGCTTCTTGTAGTATGCTTGAATTTGGTTTTGCATTTTGTTGTGGTTTGTGTAGCTCAGTGATTTTTTCCCCCCTTTAGTAGCAAATCTGGTGTATCCCCTGTTCCACTGGTCAGCCTGATAACAAAGTCTGCTCCAGTTGGCTCAGGCACAATGTGTTCTACGAAGTCCACAACAAAACTTTGGACCACATAAGTTTGACTATCTGGGGATATGTCAATAATTGCAACACAAAGTACCAGGGGAAACTGTACTCTGGAACAACCAGATTTTGCTTCATTGTTTGCCTTGTTTTTGTTGGGGTTTTTTTCCTTTGTTTTTAAACTGAAATGCTTCTATTTTTCCAGTAATATGGGAGGAACTTTTCTGGCAGTTGACTTTACTGAATGTATGCCCATGCTTGCCTGCAACTGCTGAAACATGTCCTGTAAAAGCACCAATAAGTGAAATTTGAGGGATTGATAGTTCTCTATATTAATATATCTCAAAACATCAGTTTTAAAATATCACAGCAGAGTGACCACCTGAATTCTATAGGGTTGTAAAGGAGGCCTGTGAAAGAGGAATTTAGCAGCAGATGAACCACAGCAGAAATACAACTCCAAAGTCTTTGAGTTATCAAATCTAATCAAATAATAAGAATGAACAAATAAGCTATCCAGCAACTGAGATACTTAATGAGCACTGGTTTAGAGTCTTCTTAATTGTATTCAGGCACTCATGGGCTGTATTTGCAAGTCTGTGTTTATGACTTGAGACTGTACACTTTGTTTTTTCCTCTTAATGAAAGCTCAACATTTCTTTTGTTCCAGCAAATTTCAGAACTTAGAAGATGATGCCAAATTATCACATGCCTCACTAGAAAACAAAGAGCTGGCAGCATTGCCTTCCTAGGGGAAACTGGAAATATCCCAGGCTTGCTCCTGCCATGCTCTAATTTGAGGTTTAACGCTCTGTTAACATCAGCCACGGCTGCATCACTCGAGTAGATGTGGGCTGGGACTGGTGAGAGCCAGGAGTCCCAGGGCTCTGCACTGGATGGGGATGGTCCCAGGAGCTTGGAGAGAATTTGCACAGGGACAGCAGTGTGGCTTTCACCCCCCAGGTCAGACTGTGGGTGAGGATTGCGAAGGAAGCCCAAGTGAGCTGCAGTTTGGTCTGTGGTGAGGTGATTGACAGCCAGGTAATTATCCATCAGTGGCTTGGGTGAAAGTATCCTTGTGGGTCTTCCCTTCACCGAGCTCCTGTGGGCACAGTTTCACTGATTCCTGTGTGAGAAGGTGTCAAAGCCAAGGTGAGGCATTTCAAGGCATTCTTTGCAAAACTCAGAGGTTTTGCTTTTTACCTTAAAGTTTCATTTTGAATCTCAGCTCCATTTCAGATGATGCTAAAAGTGAAACTCAGCCAGCTCTTCTGGGCTGGAACTTGCCAACAGAGGTCATGTAGCTCATGAGTGGTTTGCAGTGGGAAAAGGCAAAGATGGTATGTCATTCTTCTGGTTCTTAAGAGGCATCTGAGGGAGAGTTACAGTTCTGCAGCCACAAAAGCTAGATGTTCTTGCTCTATCCCCCTGCTGCTATCTGGATGTTTCAACTAGGACTTCTTACAGAAGGAGATCTCAACTTGCTGCTTCCTTCAGCACATTCTGCTGTGGCAATTAGGAGGTAAACTCTGCATTACCTCTGTGATTTGGTGAAAATGGTGACAAGACTGTGGTGTCCCTTCCTCTAGAGCCTGACTGAGTTATGATGATACTATTCTTGAAACTCTTTGTATATCCTACATACAAATTACTGTTACTATTCTCTGCCACCAAAAAGGCAGCAACTCAAATTGCACAAAGGTTTTAGTACCAGTCTCAGTGGTTGCTGTGGGCCCTAGCACCACATCTGTCTGGAGGAAAGGTTGCTGACAGAACTGCGTCCCCTCCATTTGCTTGTCTTCCTCTGTCTGTGTGTGTGTGTGTGTGTGTGTGTGTGTGAAAATTGAGCATATACATCAAGAGGGTCTAACTGGTGAAACCACAGTGCTGTTACAAAATGCATAGAGGCTCAGAAGTTATGCCTATAAAGATCTGGTTTGTGACCTGCTGCTCACCTTTTTCATGTCTCTTAAGACATGAACAGTCTTACAGCAAAAACTAAACGCAATTACAGTGCTCAGAACAACTTCAAAGTGTCCTGGCTAATTTTGGGTTCCAGTTTGACCCCAGAAGCAGGTCAGTTGCATGGGATGGCAGGCTTACATCTTGAAGATTATGACTAAACCACACCAATTTATTTAGCTACAGTGAAGAATTTGAGTTATTCAGGGTTGGTTTTTCTTTTCCTTATAACCTCTCAAGAAAGGCAAACTTTAAGCTACCACACACAGCTGGTGTTTCTAATAAGACACAGATGTGTTTTGGGATCTCTTGCCATCTCCTGCTACATTTAAATGTAGATAAATAGAACTTAATCAGCTATAAATAACAGCATGTCATGCCTGTGGATCACTAACCTTCTCTGGAACTCCCACAGGACTAGGGTTAAGCTTAATTACTTCAGTCTACTGCAAACAACAGAATAATCAGCTGTTGGATATTGCATGGGGTAAGGTGGAGGGAGCATAAGGAAGCAAGTCAACATCCCTGGCCAGTGACTTGATGCCCTGGTGCTCAGTGTAGAGTATTTGGAATGCTTCAAGACCAAGGGGATTCTTTTATTCCCTGTTTTGGTTTCAGTACGTAGGAGGTTTAATGTCAGTGCTACATCTGTGAGTGTTGTTTTAAAAACAAATTCTGGAGGTGCCTATGATCTCTTTTTTCCTCCCCGTAGTAGTATCTTCCTCCCCTGAGGGATAACTGCTCAGACTTGCTGTATAAAAAGGTGGTGATTGTGGCTGTTCAGCTCTGTTGTAGATGAAGGCAAGTTATTCCTCTGTGGCATTGCATATTGCTAATTTAGGAGGGCCGATTGGTATGTCTGGTCTGGAGTGTGGTGGCCATCAGCCACAGGCAGTTCTAGGCTGGAGGAGTCAATGTCTGCCAGCTTCCAGCACTGGGCTCTGTGTGTCTGGCCAGGCTGGCCTGCATGGGGATGTGTTACAGAGCTGCTGTCTTGTAGCAGCTTTCTGCTGGGACAAATGTGAGGCAGATGGTGCTGAAAGCACTGAGACCCATCACCCATTGCTGCTGGGTCCTGCTCCCCCTGTCCAGACACTGCTCAGCTCTTTGCTCAACACACAACCTTGTTTCCACACTTTGGAGGAACTGTGGGCATCACTCTTCCAAAGGACAGGCCATGACAAGGGGAACTGTGATGTCCCAAACTACTCAGTGTTGGCATTTGTACTGGTATTTTTGGCTAATGGCCACGTCTCTCGAGAGCACTGCTGAAAAGGTATTTGCTAGACGTTTTTCCATGTTAGTTTCTGTTCTTGCCCTGATGGTTAGCAGAGGCTGTTTCTGCCTCACATACCTGCTCTCCAGTAACACAAGTGGTGTGCTTTGCTGGGCAAAACCTCGGGTAATTCAGCCAGGAGCTCAGGGTAGTCCTTACAGCTCTCCTGAACAAAAGGGCCTCACAAGGGCTGTCTGGAAGAAAAACTGCAGTGCCTGGCATTCAGGGTGTGATTTGTGGTGTGGATTATATGTAGTTCAACTGCAGGGACTCTGGGTTGGGCTTGGCTCAACGCTCCATGGGTTTCAGTGTCTGCTACTGTCCCTGCACTGCTGTTCTTCTCAAAGAGAGAGCAGGTATTGGGTGTGCAGCTAACACAACATTACCTCTTGGACTTTTTATCTTTCCTTGTGTCCCTGTTAGCTGCATTTCCTTCATGGAAAGGTAATTAAAGCTTTTATGAGGGAGGAGAGCCATACCTGGAGGGCTGGGGCAGAGCTGGCTCATGGAGCTCCACCGCCCCTTCCCGCACGCAGCTCCTGCTTGTTTGATTTCCCCTGCTGCAGGCCAGGCTCAGGAAGACAGGGGAATATTTATTTATAAGCTGTCTGTACAGATGTTTTCGTTGTGGTTTGCGGTGCATTGGTGCCACTTAGTGGGAGGAGAATTGAATTGACAGCTATAACGGTGCAGGGGAAAACAAGGAGAGATGGGTTTCGTATTCCTGCCCCTCTCCACCTCCCAGCAGTGTTTCTGCAGTTGAAAGACAAATCCAAGTCTGCTGCTAGCCACAGAGCTGTGCTGGGCTTGGGAGCTGGCTGTTGGCAGAGTAGTGCTGGCAGGCTGGGCGTGCACTGACCCTCAATCCCTACAGGAAAGCTGCATGGAAAGCACTGCAGAATATTAGGCTGAATAGGCTTTACTAATAGGAAAAGCTAATCCAGCCATGCCTTGTGTTTAGCAGGTTTTGGCAGGCTTAAAATCATCCTCTCTCTGTTATGATTTCCATTATTTTAGGTGTAGAAGGAAGGATGATGGATCAGGATGGTGTTAGCTCTGATTCAGTTTTGGAGGACCCAATCTATACAAAATGTTAACAGTGTTTATTCAAAATCATTTAACTAGATTTTGTATTGATTTTCCTACAGAAAGGCCTGTGGGGAAAAAAGAAAACCCTGTGCTGTGATATTTGTAAGCAGTCTATTCTGCTCCCCCAGATAAATGCTTAATGTTAACTTATGGTACCTGGAAATAGCTTGATGGCTGCTGTTGGCAGTCATGGCCATCAGCCACATGTCCCCATGAGCCTGCAGAGTCACGGTGAGGGTGCAGGGGAGCACATTGCACTCAAAAGGCTTTGCAGCATCCTCTGCTGTGTGTGGAGGGTGTTCTACCTTGTCAAGATGCTCCAGAACATCTTGTGTTTGATTGGTATCAATTTTTTTTATCTTGTGTAGGACGGGACACTTCAGACTGGTTTTACCTTAACTTGAATTACTAAATTGGTTTTTTGTTGTTTGCACATGGGTCCTTATCCTGTTGAGTCATGTGTTCCTCATGGAGTGGTGCATGTCCCCGAGCTCCAGGGACTCTCAGCCTGGGTTTGGAACTCCTCCACGTGGGGAACTGCTGCTAATTTTAGTGAAATTTCTGGGCATGGAACAAATTCCACTTTCAGTCCTTAAGAAAACAAGCTGTGCCCAAGGATTGTGCTTGCTGGCTTTAATCATACCTGCTGTGGCTTTCATCTTAGCTGGTCCTGTTACCCTAAGCAGGAAAAGCAGCCCTGGAGGAGGCTGGTACATCCCACCTATGGAGATGTTTCCCGGAGCCCTTGGTGGCTCCCTGTGGTGCTTGTGGCTGGGACAGGAGGCAAATCAAAGCAGCTGTGGGTGCGTGTCCTGGTGTCACCCCTGCACCAGCCTGACCTGCTGGCTGCCTGTGGCCCCTGCCATTCCTCCCCAGGCTGGCAGCTCCTGGGTGATGCTCCTGGGGCACAAACACTTGGATCTTGTGCCTCGTTTGGAACCCATTTGTGCCTCTCTTGCGCTCTCACCAGAGGGCACTGCACAACACGTCGCAGCCTAATAAATAACCTCTTAACCTGCTTAGCTGCTTTATGCTCAGTGGCATGTTTTACAACGTTACCTGGAGTCCTTGAATGCTAGTTCCCATGGCAACCTGATATAGCATTTTTATTCTTTATTACTATCACTGTTTTATTGCTGCCTTGTTCAAATGCGCTGTCATCTTTATTTTGCCTTGGTGTGTGCGTGCGAGCCACAAATCTGTTTCTCAAAATTATATTATTAAGCCATTTAGTGAATTTAGAAAAAGGGTGATGATCTGTCACTGTCGATTTAATATTAAATGGAGAAGCACACCATAAATGGAAACAAGCTAGAAAGAAAAATAAACTAGCAACTCAAATATTGATACAGACAGCTTAGGATGTTTGATGGAGGTGCAAATAGTTGGGTAAAAGCAAATTAATAGAAGAAATGCAGCTTCTGTAAGGGAATGTGATAGTCCTAACTTGCAAATTGACAGTGTCCAGATTCTTAGGAGTGGAGTTTGTCCAAAGATTGCAATGGGAGCAAGGACCTCAGTTGCTTTAAGATGAAGGTTAAAACATTCAGAGCAGCTGTATGGCCCAATGGGGAACAGCAGAAATTAAGCTGGTAGTATGGATCAGGTTGTGGATAACTCGTTGTTTACACCATACTTAAGCTCTGTTAATCCTATGGCTGATGTCTCCTGCTTCTCTGCAAGGGTCAAGGAAGATTTACTTCTGGATGATAACTGGGCTTCAGCAGTGGGGGCAGGGGAATCACCTTTGCTGAAGGATGAAGTGGAGCTGGAGATGGGGTGCAGGTCCTCCCAGCGGTGCTCAGTGCCAAATTGCAAAAGCCAATCATTGACAGATTTGGTGTTGGGAAGGACGGTGGGATTAACACAGACCTGCATAGAGTCTGCCTCCTTCTCAGTGCAGGGCACAGAGTTCATCTGTTGGGGGATTGTTTGGGGTAGCTGTGCTTCCTGTGGGACCAGCCCTGCTGCAGCCTGGCTGCTGGGGGCTCCTTGGGGCCGATCACAGCTGACAGCCGGAGGGGGTTTTGTGCAGGGCAAAGACTGCACTTGTGGAAGGGCAAAGCAAACAGAGCTGAAGGCAGGGGGATGCTGCGCACACAGGAGCCAGCTGGCAAGCCCCAGATAACAGATATCTTCCCAGGCACATGTTAGGAGCAGTGCTGTTTTCAATGGCTCCCTCGTACATGCTGTCTTCCCATCCTGCTCAAAGTATTAGGGGGCTGCTATAAAAATATTTGTTCTTTCTGAGCTCCTCTGTCTAAGTCACTCTTTCCTATCGACTGCTACTGTGAGCGAAGCACGGCTGGAGGATATAAGTATCCCCTGTGCAGAAAGAGGATGTTGAAAGGACTGGGGTCAGGGCTGACTCCTCCAGGGTGATCTCCAGTATCTGAGGAATGGAGAGGCATCATTTGGAAAGGTATAAATTATCTAGGACAGCACATAGAATTTTACAACCTGTACTTAAATCCTTCATTATATCTTCTGCCAGCAGCAAGGCGGATTCTGCAGCCTTTTCTAAGGACACTGAGCTGAAGATTCAAGTGCTTTGGAGGATGTGTTGCCTGTCCTTCCAGAAAAATCAGAGAATTTTTTTTTTATCCCCTTCCCTTCATTCTTTGCAAGTTCCTCTTTTTTGGGGCAATGCTTTGTAGCAGGACAGGTTTGGCTGTGATACTTTGGCAAGAAAATTTCTTCTAAGTGCTTTAAGTACACCCTTGTTCATCTCCAGAACCCAAAGCAGAACAGATGCAATCTGATCTGTAACTGGAATTCAGTCCTTGGGAAATTTAGGAAATGAGTCCACCTGGGCAGAATAGCCTTTCTGAAACAAAAACATTTCTGGATTGCCAGACTGCTGATTATTAAGAAGGAAAGTAGGGAGAGCAGCATGGGGAAGACAATGGGTTTCAGGGAAGTGGATTTCAGTCATCTCAGAGCTGCAGTCTTGGCAAGCTGCTCCAAGTGAAGGGGAAGTTTGGGAGAGTTAAAGGCTTCTTAGAGAAGCAAATTCAATGCACAAATAGAACTCCCTTAATGGAGAGGACAGATGGGAAGAGATTACTTTAGCTAAATCATGGGGTCTTTAATGACCTGAAACTCAAAAGCAACATAAAAATATTGGAGAGTAGGTAGAACTATAGAGAACAATTTTACCATGAACATGCAAAGAAAATTGAGAAGCCAAGGTCTAAATGACCCACAATTGGCAAAAGACAAAAAGGCCAGCCAGAGGGGTTTCTATGAATGTGTTTGCAGCAAGAGCTGGGCCAGGGAATGAGTTAGTCTGCTGCTCAGTGGAAAGGAAAAGCTCTCAGAAGATGGAAGTGAGAAAGCAGAAGTACCAAATGACTTTTTTATTTCTCCTCTTCTTCCTGAGAGGGTCAGCTGCAGCCAGCGTGCTCTCAGAAAAGAGGGAAAGAATAGGTTTGAATGCTTAGCAGAGCCTGGAGGAATTCAGCTCCAGATAGTTAGAAAACTGGTTTAAGTGATTTCAGTGCCATTAGTGATAATCTTTGAAAATCTGTGGAGACAAATGAGGCTTGAGAAGACTGCAGAAAAGAAAATTTAATGGGATAGCTTTCAAAAAGTGAGAAAGGGAGGAGCTGTGGGCTGGGAAGCCTGTAATGCCTAGGGAATATTTTTCAGGGAAGTATGATAAAGATGATGAAGTTGTTTCGAAGCACATAGAAGGCAGCAGTCCCTGGAAGAGGTGGAACTCCCTCAGCAGTCTCCATCTCGGTTAACACTTGGAAGACACACTGGTGATCACAGTTACTCTGCAGCTCATGCCAAGCTGAGACAGGTACAAGCACAGCCAAGTTCAGGACTAGGATTCAGGGAATTTGAAATAATAGAAAAGGTCTGAAAAAAGTAGGTTCCAGCTTAGCAATGCTAAGCAAAGAAGGAATGAACTGTAAAAGACCAGAAGTGGTCAGGTACTTCTTGTACCAGAAATGATAAAGTATGAGTGGAGGGTTTGGGGTTTTCAGGAGCTTGATCACTAAATGCCCTGGGAAAGGCATCAGGAAATAGAAATATGGTTTCCCGTAAAATATTCAAAGCATTTTTTCCCCTTTATTCAGTTCTGGTGGTGGGTGCAGTACGTTTCATTCTGAACATCACTGTTCAGGAGGATATAGGCTGTCAGAAGAGACATGAGGAGAAATTTGCAGCATGAGGGCTAGTTCAGCATGGGGATCAGCTTCCCTGGGGAGGCTGCAGCTGCAAGAGCACCCTCAGGTGATATTTCAGCTGAAGATAAGAGTGATTTATTTATTATTTTTTAAATCATTCTTTTACCTCATTGCAGAAAAGCTGAGAGATTTATTCATGCTCAGGGAGTAGTAATGGTAAGTAAATGAAAACAGAGAATTCCAACCTAATTGGCAAAAAAAGAGACTTTTTGGGGCATGCAAGTTATTAGGTAACACACAAGTTTTTGGGCATCTCATGAAAAGGATGTCTACCTGGACACTGCTTTTTCCTTTCTTTTTATTTTTACTCCCAGATAGCTCAGCTGGATAACAGTAGTAATAAAGCTCCAACTTCTTGTGACTTTGACTTGCCTGGAATCCTTGAATTGTTATAGTTGAAACATCAACAAAACTGTAACATGCTTTTGTTTTGTTCTTGTACTTGAGAGTGGAATTCTTATTGTGGGTTAGTGAGAGAGATGCCTGATTTAAATACTGCTGGTTTGCATGAAGTGCTAAAGCATGATGCCTGGAAATTCCTTGGTTCATTGTTGATTTTTCATATCTCCCATCTAGCTCTAAGGGTGCCTGAAGACCTATAAAAACATAAAACCCGAATAGACAGAAATTAATACCAAGTTCTTCAAAAGGGAAATGGAGAATATAAGTGGTGTCTGGGGTGACATCAACATTTGGATTCCCCTTTTTCAGTCTGAAATCAGGCTTAGGATGGAGATGAAATGGCATCCAAGAGTTTTCATGACAGGAAGAGTCTTCAGACATCAGAAGACGCTTTAATTATGGGCAGAGTGATTCATTCAGTGGTCGGCATCTGTATCTCATTAAAGTCTGAAATCCTTCACTGTTTCTCCTTTAAATATGAAGGTATCCCTGTTTTATCTTTTTTGGCTTAGCAGAGCTATATTTTATGTCAGGTCAGTGCAGTGTACCATTCGAGCGAGCCTGAGTTATGTGCAGATTATTTAATACTGAAAATGTTGAGCAAATGTAATTCACCTGTGCTGCTTTCTCCAGAATCTTTTCTCCTTCAGCAACCAAGCGCAGCAGAAAAGCAGCTTGAAATTAAATTGGAGGATTAATTTCAAATTCTTTGGGGAATGGGAGTTACCAATGAAAATAAACTAGTCTTTGTGTTTATTCCTTCTGAGCCCTAAGCAACAAGTGAGGATTTTCCTGGAGCAAACTATCTCAGTGAGCCCAACCCAACTCCTGCTCAGGTTGATGGAAGAAAAAAAATCTCCCATGGACTTCAATGGGAGCAGCCTGCTTTGAACTAACTTTTATTGTGGTGGGGAAATATGCATTCTGTCTGCAAGAGATTGACCATAAATACCTGTGCAGATGAACACAGCCGCAGGCTTGGTACAGCAGGGTGGAGGTGCACGGGGGGTCAGGCAAGATAATCACAGGTGGAAGCTTTTTGTTACACTTTCCTTTCCCCCATGCCACCAGAAAACTGCAAGGTATGTTTTGGATCAATAAAGAAGGAGTTTTCAGGCTAAAAATTATAACTTGCCAGAATTTCTCAGCTTTTTTCCACCATCTTGCTGTGATTTATTTTAGATTTTGGAAAGTGGAATGTGTGCGCACGCATAGAATTTTACAACCAAGTAGAAGCAAAAATGGATTTTCTTCCATCAGTCATGGTTAGTGCAGGGGCTTTCTACTCTACTGCCTCTTTCCAAAATGCATTAAGGCTGTCACATGTAAATTGGGGGCATCAAAGCACTTTCTACATAGGGTTATGAGCTGGTCTGTAGTGCAGCTTGCTCTGAATTTTCCCAATGTGTCCAGTGCCAAGCACAAATTGCATTTTAAAAGCAATGTTTTGTTTGGCCACCACGTATTAATCTAACTGCATTCAGCAGCTGTGTGGTTAAATTCTAGTCTGCCAGTTGGCTTTGCGGTTTAAAAGAGAAACACAGCAGCAACAGGTTTCTTGGCCTTGCCTGTGATAAAGTGGTGCTGGAAAGAGTGGGAGAGGAGAGAGTTTGGAGATGCTTTAATTTATCAAGGGCAAACTCTGAGCCACGCAGGCGTTTGTTGCTCTTTGGTGGGTGTTGTGATCTGCCCAGAAATACTGAAAAGAGGGAGACCTAGGTGGAAAGTTGGGACAAAAATATAGAAGGAGCTGGAAAGAGGGCCGACTGCCAAAATCTGTGGTGTTACAGTTGGCCCCCAGCTTTGCTCCTTGCTTGTCTTGGCGCTGTAGTTGCAAGACAAATATATTTGTTTTACTGTTGTTCATGAAATCTGGCCGGCTGCGGAGTGATGGTGCTGAGCAGCAGGGAGACTTCATCTCATGAGTCATCTGTGAATGGGGAGCCAGGATGGAGGGTGATGATTTGGGTCATGCAGGCTGGGAGGTGGGGGTTTGATGCTCTCTTTCATAAGCACTTCAACAGTAAGAAACGGCCTCAGGCTGAAGCCTTCTCTCCTGCAGGCTGGAGCAGCAATACTCTGCTGGGGTGAGGCTGTCTGGTGAAGGAGAGAATGTGGGATGAACCTGGAGCAGTTTCCTGCTGTCCCAAGAGGAAGCAGGTGGGGGGAGTGAGGGGGAATCATCGGTGGTTACAGCATCCTTATTCAGGAGATTAGGTCCCCTTGAAGCAGCAAAGAGCTGAATTCAGTCTCCAAGCCCTGTTCTTTATCTGTGTAACAGAAATCACATCAATGCCCAGCTCGCCAGATCACTGTGAGGATAAATCCACTGAGGACTCTGAAGTGCTCAGATAAATACCTATGAGAGCACAGGGAGGCATTTGTGCTTGTATGAGGGATAAGTGCTTTATTAGTAATGACCCAGAAAGGACAGAGCTACTTGCAGGTATAGTAAGCACAAGCAAGTACCTCCTATAGTTGACAGGCTCTCAGTATAAATCATTTGTGGAATAAATGACAAAATTCATGCTTCCTAGAGGAGAAGGGGAAAAGTCTCTGCTGAGTTTAATAAAAATGAAAATTTGGTAATGGATAACACAAGTCTAGAGGGGGCCACAGTCTGCTTGACAGGAGCGCTAAGATCACGGATTAGGTAGGTGCCCAAGTCAGTTCCAGCAATATACAGGATATTATTGAAGGAAGATGCATCCTGGGAATCTCTCCCACAGAAGAGCGGGATTTGGAGTAGCTATAACTGTGGTTTTCCAGAGCAGAATTCAAAGTAATTATTGCAGAAAACAACTAATTGTCTATTTGACATCATACCTTCTAAACAACTGGGTTGGGTTCCAGCCTCATCCTCCTTTGAACTTTGGAAAATCCCTGTCAAACAGGGCAGGCAGAGCTTGCCCTTTGCTGTGCTTCCAGCATGGTCCCATCTCACAGGGAGAGGGGTCTCCAGCTCCCTCCCTGATGCTTCTGGCCACATGTTCCCTCTCCCTCAGCCAACAGTGTAAGTGTTCATAACTGCTGAAGAGAGCTCAACCAGCCAAAAGCTAACGTGATGAGAAAAAAAAAATTACTTTTTTGGGGGCTAATTTCCTGAATTGTCTCACCACTTAGTCATAAAGGTACGGGTGCAAGAGAGAGGCTGGGAACATATGGCTGGGGGCAGAGAGAGGAGTGGGAATTGGATAGCTTATAACTCACATCACCTAGAGCTGCCGTGGGACTGACACGTCTGGGCTGTTATGGCTCTGTCTCCTTGGAATGGAAGAAGTGCATGAGGCCAGGGTGAGGTGTTCCTTTGGCGTGTGGCAGCCTGGTGCTGCTCTGTCTGACCTCTCCCCGTGTTCTTCCCAAGCCTGCTGCAGGGAAGGAGCCTTGGAGGCAGCATCTTCCCCATGGTCTTCCAAAAAGAATGGGTTGTCTGGGGAGCAGCAAGCAACTGCTACTGCTCTGCAGTGGCCACAGCCTAGCAAAGATACAGAAACGTACCTGGGCATGTTCCCTTTGTGGAAAAACATGGATTTGAGCTCATTAAACCACCAAGGCTCCAAACGTCGTACAGCCGAGGTCAGGAAGTAGCTGTAAATTGAGTGACTGGAAAGGAAACCCAATTAGCTGCTTGTCGTTTTCCGGAGCTCCTGCGTGGAGGTCGTGCTGGTGTTCGTCTCAGCAAAAGGCCTCCAGGTTGGAGCAGTTCATCTCAATCGATACAGGCTTTCACTCTCCTGCAGTCCTGTTCCCCAGCACTGCCTTGAACTGCAGGAAAAAAGTATTTGAAAGAAGTCTTCTCTTCTGTATGGCTGGATTTGCCCTGTTAGAGTAGTTCAGACTTCTCCTGTGAGTCTGATTCCTCCTGCTCTCCAGAATTCACATTCTTCAGGCATATAGCAACTCCTACCAGTTATTTTCCCCACAGTGATCACTGCAGAGCCAAGTTATACATCTCATGTTGTAGAAATTTTCTTTTAAAAATATGTTACTTCAGCTCCAGTAATAAGTGTTTGTTAGTTTGGGGTGGTTTTTTTTTTTTTTTTCATCCAACAGCTTTATTAGTGTCTAGAAGACTGGCCAATGTACAGAATTAAGGTGCATTTAGGCTGGAGAGGTGCAGCTCTCTCCCTTTTCTGTGCAATGGTGGCTTGTTTGTACCTAGCCAAAATTTTGCTTACCCAGGCACCTCACTTCATCATGCTGTGTACTCTTGCCTAGATTGCTATTTTTCCTCACCACCCTGGATAACTGTAGGTGCCAGATGCACTTGTGGTTCTTGAGACACAAAGCCATGACCAGCAGTGTAACTATGCTGGGAAGACACTTGCTGGCCTGGTCATCTCCCAGGTATTTGTAACTCAAGAGTGAAACTTTCACTATTACCCTGAAAACAGAAGCATGAAAGGAATTAATTTGGAAAGAGCTTCATGTGAAATGTTTATATGCCATCCTGCTGCCAAGATACCTTGCCAGCTGGGTGGTAGTAGCATGGGGCTTAACTTCCCTCTCTGTATGCCAACAGGATGACTTAACCTATTCTCTTTATCCCTGAACAAAGGAAAAAGCTGATGATTTGAACAGATGTTTTGCAAATTAGGAGCTGGCTCGTGGTGCAGTAGGGGAGTGGTGTGGTCTTTGAACCAAGCTTTGTCATTTGCCCCTGGTGCTTCCTGTCTGTGCCTCCCCATCTCGTGCCTATCTGGGTCTTTTTCCAAAAGACAGCGATCACAGATTGCCAAAAAGGGAGACATTCAGGGCAGGAAAAGCTGGCAGCTTGTGCCTGGTTGTGAACAGCTCTGTTTTGCTGTCAGGAGAAACAGCTCTGGGGGTGGCAGTGGCAGAAGGTGTGGGAAGGCAGCAGCAGAGAGGAGGAAGGGCTGGAGATGTTTGGGACTGGAATTGCAGTGTGCCTGGACAGGGGTGGTATGGAAAGGGTTTGGGTGTGCAGTGATGAGTGAGAATCACAGCCAAGCTGCTGGTTATGGTTGGGATGGCTCATTCCCAGAGGAAGCCAGGGCTCTCCTAGGCCTCCTTAATCCAAAGAAATGGCAGCAATTTAGTAACATCATTTTCTGAGTAGTTAAAGTGGTGCAGTCCCTTAGCATGAACTCTCAAATTAGTTTAGGAGTGGCTGAGATAGATCAAATGTATTGGAACCAGCTAATTTGAGAGTGTCCATGCAACGGGGTTGCACCAATTTAGCATCATCAGTTTCAATGCCTGTAGCTGCATTAGGGCAGTGTTGGCAGGCTAACAGGAGCAGCAGCTAGGAAATGGCCTAAGAGGCATCTTTCACTCAAAAAGTGTGCAAAGCTACTAAAATTAATAAAACCTTTGTGGTTTTATTCATAGCAGAAACTTGTGGTATGATCTCAAAGGGGCTTGATCTTTCTGGGGACAGAAGGGATATTGTTTTCTTAGTTTTTACAGTGTGAATAGTGGAACTGCATAATTTCCATATTTTATGCTTGTATCTCCTAAAATCTTTCAGAAACATTCTCCCAAAAATGCAAATTCTAAGATACTGGCAGATAGATTAGGGTCTGCATGACAGTCAGGTGTCCCAGCATGTGGGATTATAGTCAAAAATGAAAAATTAAGTGTAATTTTTTTGCACACGAGTGGTTGGCGTCCCTCGAGGTTGCTATCATGCCTAACTAAAGTTGGTTCTTTATGCAATACATTTCTTCCTACACTTGAGAGATCTCTTCCCATCCTCCCCCTGCTCTGTGGTGTTACTCTGCTTCCCCAGCTACAATTAAAATGTTGACACCTGGCTTGGCTCTGCAGATTAGGATTTGATTTTCTGTAATTATATGTTATCGCTCACATTCAGTAGCAATTTTGCCTTCTGTACAGTATGATAACACTTATTAATTCAATAAAAGAAATCAATTCACAGGCAATTTCCAAATGTAACACCTTGGTAACTGAGTACTAACCAATCAGATTATGCATCTGACATTGTGCCTTGTCATTTAATCAGTAATGGGTGATTGCAAAAGCAGATATATGTCAGATGTTAATTACAAGTAACACAGTTTGGGACCATAATGTTAGCAGTGCCTGTTTTGTTAGGATGCTGTGCTGAATATAGCTAATATTTGACTTGCACTTAACTATTATTTACAGTAAATGGAATGATAAGGGTATTTATTCTGTCTCTGTGTTCTGACAGATGTATTAAATTTTCTTTTTAATCAGTGGAACACTGAGTGTTAATGGACTGCCACACAGTGCATGTGTGTGTGGGATGTGGAGGTGGGTTTGTTTGTAGTGAACATGCTCCATCTTATCTTTTAGAAAGTTACACAGTCTTGCTTTCCTGTGGCTTTTTTTGTCGTTTTGAAGTGTTTTACTTGGCATGTGCCAATCAACTCTTTCTATCAGATTATTGCTACATTGTGGAAAAATACATGTGAAAGCTGTAGGTATGCACCACCTCAGAACCTGCTGAGACCCTCCCACCTCTCTCTTCTGTCCCTTGCAACAGGTACCAGGTGAAATTTGTTCTCCTTCAGTCCTGGAGAGAATTAACTGTGAGCACGTGATTAGTGTCACCATTTTCACCTCCCATTTTACCCCTATTTCTTTCACTCCGTTTTTGGCTGATGTTTTCTCCTCTTCAGCATGTCTTCAGGCTCAGACATGGTTGTTCACAAGGCTGAAACTGAGGCTTGTTGCCCTCTTGGGTCTGTTGGTTGTGACTCAGGACATTGTCTGTCCTTATCTTCAGCTGCCCGGTGGGCACTCAGTGCCACCCACTTTCACTGGTGATCATTGCTTTCATTGGTGATCAAAGATGTGCAGGACCTGGCCCTTTAATTTTGTGTCTTCACTTCAAAGACCCATTTGTTCTATGTGATTAGAACCTATTAGTCCACTTAAATCAAGATAAGAATAGGTGAAATATGCCCCAAAGCGACATTTCAGCTTAGCCAAGTGTTATCATGCTGACACAATCTTCCTTTCTGCTTTGTAATTAAGTTAGAGCCAAGGCCACCAGCTATTGAACTCTACAAAGCAAATATATAAGATGCAAGGAATCTCCAATAAAGTTGTAAACTTCAATTAGATGGCACCAGCCCAGGGTCCTGAGGTTCCTTTGGATACTTACCTAATTTTATTATAACAGCAGCATTCTAAACAAGCAGCTCTGAGGCACAGTCTATTAATTTACAACTCTGCATAGTCATTAAATCTTACAAACTGGCATCAGTGGGGTTTTTTTAGCAACTTATTTATTGCAAGAGGAAGGCATACTCAATGTTAAATCACTTACATTTTCTGTTCTGTAAGCCACTATCAGAGTTTGCCTAAAATGAGGCAGCTCATACAAGTTGGGGTAAATTTTCCTGTTGGAGTGGTTTGCTAATGGTTGATAAAGCAACATGGAGCTTGTAAAACCATTTGCTGTGAAAACTCAACAGAAGTTTCTCTTCTGCCCCAAGATATCATCATTTTCAGGGAGGTGAAAGGATTGCAGATGGAGATAGCAATACATTTTTCAGCCATAGTCTGTTTTCCTCTCTCTCCATTTTACCTGCAGACAATGTAATGTTAATTTCTCTATTTTTATTTTTTATTAGTCATCCTTAGAGAAGAAGAAGATCCTTCAAAATAATGCTCTTCTACATAATCCTCTCTATTGTGATGATGAGTGCTTGTTTTGCTTCTTTTTTCATTACAGTCCCTCTGTAATTGAACCAGTGACTGATTTTAGCAGGGCTCTGTCAACTCAGATCCTGATGTGTGAATCTTGGCTTATTGCTGCAGTGTGGCTTTCTTGAACTTCTAAGAAAGCAGAGTGTTTATTTTAAATGTTCATGCCAGTAATGACTGTTTGATATTTTGCAATAACTAATGAGGAGAGTGCCTAAATCTTGTAAATGGTCAGTTTTTGACTTGTCTTGTTGCACAGGAGTTTAAAAAATACCTTGTCCCTTCAAGAGGTCTGACTGTGCTAAATATGTGTTTCTGTAATGAGGGATAGTTATGGTCTTAATTATTTTATGAAAACTTACTTAAACTATTTTGAAAATTGCATTTTATCAGAATTGCAATATTTGGATCTTATGCAAGTTTTCTTAGTGTCGTTAAGCCAGTGAAAAAAGATTTCTTCCTTCCCTGAAGCTGGGCCTGGGGAGCAAAGTATGACTCCTGGCAGAGTGTAACTGATAGATAAATTGATACTGGAAATAATGTGGAACCACTGAAATTAGGTCAAGCTGCTGGTTTGTCTGTGATACCAGAGACTTCTATGTATCCTTTAAAAAAGGATTTATGAAGGGTTTCTCTGCATGTTTGTGCATATTGAAGGCGAAGCAGATCAGGGTTTGATCAAGCTGGGACAGAGCAGTGATTTTTAAAAGGCAATGCTGGCAGAAGCAGTGAAAATTTTATGAATGCACAAGTAACCTCATGTCACACAGGGATTATTCCTTTAATGTGTTTATGCCTTTATCAAGGATGGGATGGCTTTGTTGCCTAGCTGTGTAGCATTAACTTACTACTATCTGAGAAATAATACCCATTAGTAAGTTCTGACTTAGGTATTTATTCCCATGTTCCTTATCTGGTATAAGTTGATATAAATCCTTCTCCTGACAAATCAGAACATGGATGAGTTTCCTCTGGCAAAAACTGATACTGCAGCTCGTCCTTTAGCTCTCAGGCCTCACGGGTTTAGCATCAGTGGTTTGACCTCTTCCCATTCTGAGGATACCCTGAGCACTGCTATCTGTAGACATGCATGATGACAGAGTAATCATACTTGGTGCTGAAGATTACAGTGCTTTTGGCAGTCTCAGATAAACTCAGCCTCACAAGCTGAGCATAATGACATTATGTAGAACTGGTTTCTATTTAGGGGAAAAAAAAAGGTGGGGGGAGGGAGTGCGATAGTGGAGATGAATGTGCCTGATGTCAGAGCTGGGGTAGAACTTGTTTGCTGGCCCCTGTGCTGTCCTGGCTGCTGGACAGACGGCTTGTGTTTTGCTGGATAAGCAGATGTCTTGGAGATTTAGGGATTGCTGTCACAGGCCTGATGGCAAGAGTCCAATCTGCTCTTTGACATGGAGGCTTTGCCTCTATTATCTCTCCATATGTGTATTTTCCTGCCCAGGGATTTCATGTAAGTGAGTGCTAGACATTGGGATGAGTGAGCCTCCTCAAGGTCACTTTGCTCTGTGAGCAGGAACGTTGCACTGGCACTCACAACTGGGAACCAGTCAAGCCTTCATGAAGCTGTGGTGAAGAACACAGAGCTGAGAGTCTTCACCCAGCAGGACCTAGACATGTCAGTGAAACTGGAACTCAGAGGCATTTAAAAAGCACCTTCAAGTGCTTAGATTCTTTCCCTATATTTAAATTCCGTTACCACAGTTTTATGTCAGAGGTCTCATGGCCACCAAGAAGGTTCACTGAGTTTGGGAGCTGTCTGTCCTGTGTGGGTTCTGATTTAACACATATAACCAGTTACAAAGCAAGTAAAATTTTGACCTGCAATAAGCTCTTCATTTCAACAAAAGAGCGTTTCAAGACTTCAGCCTTCTCAGACAGATTTGCAAGGATACAATATAGATCTTAAAATGCATGGTTGATTTACTTTAAGCTGTGATAGTAAAGATGGATAAAACCAGAAATAAGCTCTCACTTCCAAGGTCATTATTTCTCAGTTCTAGGTCATTTGATTTATTTGCCAGCATACTGCAGGCTCTGAGAGCTGAGTAGATGCTTATCCATGGTAACAGTTTTACTTTACCCTACCCAGTGTTGCTGCTGATTGGTAGAGTAAGATCTGGCTTTCAACCGTGACAGAGGGGCACAGAGATGCTTAATGGCAAAGCTGGAATCTCTGCTTTCTGTTGAAGCACAAGATTTGTCAAAGAACATTGTAGAGTTTTACTATGCCAGTGGGCTCTTTATCACCTGGTTTTCCTTTGGAAAATCAGAAATGCATGATAGCACCAAAGGACTTCATTTTAAGGCAGCGTGTAGGCCTCTTGAGCAGATGGGAGAAACTTGGGTTCAATTAAAACCATAGTGTGCAAGGTGATCATCTCTGTGTTTTCCGAATTTTTACTTAGAAGGATGTTTAGGAGAAGAGGGAAAGGATTTGAAATACCAAGATGCCATCCTGGGAGTATAATCCCTGTGGTACTTCCTTTTTTTAAGGGGATTATACTCCAGAATTCAACAAATAATTAAAATTAGTCCTCAGAATGCTGACCATCACACGACTTTTCCTGTCTCAACCATGCAAGGAATGTCTCCTGCCTTTCTGCCAGCACCTTTCACTGACCCTCCTGTCTGTCCCCTGCCTGGGTCCCACTTCAGTCCCACTTCACAGTGAGGCCTTCAGGGCTCTTAGCCAGCATGTGTGAACCCTGTGCTCTGTGTGCAGCTGTGGTTAATCCCAAAAGCATGTTCCAGGTTGCTGTTCTCATCAGAAACGTGGGGAGAAGGCAGTGGTGGGAAGATGGGAGAGGGCTCAGCATTCCCACGCGTGACAGCAGCCCTGCGGTTTCCAGGCTCTGCAGGGAGGGAAGGAGGGTGGTGGCTTAGGGGGAGGTTTAGGAGAGCAGCAGCAAATTTAAATCACTTCAGCTCTGCTTAGGCCTCTAGCTAAAACTTAGTTCAGAAGTTAGAAGTTCATGTGATGAATCTGAGAGATTCCCCTGCCAAATTTTGTGATGAAAACCAGAGCAGATGATGTGGAGGCTCCTTACAGATGTCCCTTGTACAGCCACCACTGCTCTTGGATTGATCATAAGGAACTAAAAAGCCTCTGCAGTGGCTGAGCAGGGGTGTGTGCCTTTCACAGCACCACGAGCTGCTTACATGGTTTATGTTCCATGGTATATCAGCAACAAAGCAGCCCAGTGTGAAAACTGATCCTCGGTGAAATGGGAATTTACAAATGTGGTGTGTTCCTCTCAAAAATAAAATTGAGCTTTACCCATATTACTATTAAAGTATAAAGCTTTAATTATGCCCTAAATCCACTTTTTTAGCTGGGGGGCTCACATGATTAGCAGCAAGGAAAAAAAAGGGCATCTGGAGAGGCTCTGTGGTACCATGTTTTCCCATATGTGAAATTTTATACAGTACAAATTATTAAACACCAAACCTCCGGAGAAAGATTGTAATGAAAAATTTAGCACTCCCCCATCAGGCTGCAACTAATTTGCCTTCTGACTAGATCTGAAAGAACAGAGGGCTGTGCTGGTGGTAACCCTTGATGAGTAGCTGGCAAGAGGAAACAAACAGTATTATGATATAGTGCAACAGGAGCTGTGGTGTGATGCTTATGTGGACAGCCTCTCTGAGATACATGTAAGGCAAACATAAAGAAAAACATGAATCACTGCTTTCAACAAAGGTCTGTGGGTATATATCCTCTTTTTTCTATTTTGCTTTTGGCCTCAAGCTCCCGATTTTCATCTTGCAACACTTCTTTGTAACAGAGATGTGCAGGAGAGAGGAGAGCTGGACCAGGTGCTCTTTGTCTCATGTGTTGAGGCATCCTGTTGTGTTCATTCACCTTCCCTTGCCCTTCTGCTTGCACCTGAAACACCCAACCCTGCACACTCAGGGGCTTCAGATGTGCGAGCAGGAGGAGCTGCTCACTGCTGTCAGAGACTGTTCCCCAGGAGATAGTGATGGTGTGTATAGAAACAGGCAGCTAGTGTTGGACTGTCTCTACCTGCTTTACGTTTTTGTTTGCAGAAGAACATTAGTTAACATTTTCTTTAAAACACTTAATGGATAATTTCCTTTTTTTTCCTAATCTCTTCCCCCCCTGCTTTTTTTTTTCTCCCCTCTGTTTTTATTTTAAGTTTGGCCCTGCAGAATTTTGAAGGCATGTAACTTGACAGGTCAAGCCAAAAGAATGCTGGAGGTAGCCTGATGTGACCGGAGGCACCCACTGTGTGCTTCTCTGTGATTAACCATTGTTACACTCTGCTAGGTGCTTATTACAATTAAATTCTTCCTTCCCAGAGCAGCCTGTGTTATCCTGATTGGCACGGGGGAGAGCTGACACTGTTGCAGCAAAAGGTTGAATTCTCCACAAGCACCTGCTTTTTTCTGGCCGTTTTTTTTTTCATTTTTCTTGCTAAGAAAAGAAAGGCCTCGTGTGACCCCATGGGTAGTTTATACTGTCTTGTTACAGCTGGAACATGATTTTAACAACAGGGAAGTAACCTTGTCATGTGCAGTGTGTCCTCTGGTTCAGAAAGCCTCCCAATCTCGAATTTCCTTAAAGAATTTATCCCACCACCCCTAA
Source organism: Cettia cetti (assembly GCA_013401135.1). NCBI lineage: Eukaryota > Metazoa > Chordata > Aves > Passeriformes > Sylviidae > Cettia > Cettia cetti. The sequence continues at coordinate 44,768 of VZUI01045955.1, read as the reverse complement.
GTTCATACTTGCCCCTAAAAGTCAGGGATCCATTTTGCCTGGATGCTTCAGAAGGAGAGGGCTGTAGGCACAAAAATCCTTCTCCTCACCGAGTCAATCTAAAATCCAGATTTTACAGTCTAAGTCCAAGAAAACTCAGCGCTGGCAGATTGCTCTTGGCCCCTGCCTGGCAGGGTGTTGATTAATAATTTGAACCTGCAAATCCTCTTTCAACTTCTGTGAAATCTAAATTGTCCATCTGAGGCTTGCCTCTTTCAAAACAATTCTACTGTGATTTTCACTGCCAGCATAATTCTTTGTAAAATAGATAACCCTGTCAGTGGCAAAGCTGTGCTGCACACCTGGAAGGCAGCACAGCTGCCTGGCTGCTGGCAGATGAATGTGGAGAGCTGAGAAGAGCAGAATGGAAAACTGAGCTCAGTTCAGAAATACCCAGCTACATTCTGCTTCATTTGCACTACACCATGTATGTTTGTTTCAGAAGTTTTAATGTTTCTGTTAAGGCTGAAAATATTGGGATAGAACAGGAGAGATTGGAATCCCAATGCCTTTAGGAGGCAAGTTGTGGTTAGAAAATCTCAGTTGCCAGAAAATAATGGTGCAGCCACTTACTCAAGCAAGTCACTATTTGAGGCTGCTCCTGCCACTGCATTCTTCCTGGGGCTGAAGATTTTGGATTTAGAGCATGGAACAGAAGTTTCTGTGAGATGAGTTAAGGGCTTTTGCACAGGTGGCCTGGGAGGTGGGAGCATGCTGGTCCTGCTGGGTGGATGATATTTAGGTGGGGCAGCACCAAGCCTTGACAAATGCGTTGTAGTTCGTGAACTTAATGGTGCTACGAGATATTTTCATGTTTTCTGCTTAGCTGTTCTGTTTCCATTTTGGCTCATTTTTTATGGCTTTGATAAAACAATATGATTTTACTCTTGCATCAGTGCAAATCCATAGTAATTCTATTATTGCAAGAAAAAACAACACCTGGTTTTAGAAACCGTGAGAAAAGCAATTGCTGTGGTGTTTTTGAAAAGGACCTTATTTGCCCAGTAATTCAATATTGCTCTATCATCTCAATAATGAGAGTTCAGCTCATAATGGCAGCACATTACAAAAAAGGCCATACAATTTAAACATGTTGTAAATCCAACTAATAAGTATAAATTGATTTTTAAGGGGAAAAATGCATAAAACTAGTCTTTTACCATGTGTTTCAACTCTACCAGAAACCTTACTCGAATGGTATTTCAATGTGCTTTACCTATTGTGCTGCAAACTTTTTCAGGCTCTGTCAAGTTGTACTAAAGCTTTTAAAATACAGATGGTGGTAAAATCCCCAGTGGAAAACAGACTTCTATTTCAAACTCCAGTAGTGTTTTTGCCCTTCTGGTTCATGCAGATTTTGACAGATCAGAAGAAATATTCACAGCTTGATGCAGCTGGATTCTTCTTTGGCATGAGCAGAAACATCTGGCCCCAAAACAGCACATTTTACCAAAGGGCCGAAATACATGCACATGCATCTGTTGTGCTAATATATTTTCCTGTGAACTCAGATGTTAATTGCTTTGTTTTGCTGAGACAACAGTGTTGGTTCAGTGAATAAGATTGTTTCCTTTAGCCCTCTGTTAATGGTTTCCTTTAGCAAGTAATAGTGTTTTAAATAGGAAACTGCCAAGTATAGTGTGAGCAGCAGTAAGATGCAAAGTGTTTTGAGCAAGGATATTTACATGGCAATAGTATCTAGACACGTATTGTTATAAGAAATTTGCATGTCGACTGAGACAACTATTAGCACAAAAGTTCCATGTGAAACCAGTTTCACATCTCCAGAAGAAATGTTCCGTTTCTGCACCAATATTTTAGAGGCTTTGGCCACTCCTGTTTGCTACTTCTATTATTCTCTTTCTTCTCATCTGCAGGCAGCAACAAAGGAACAATAAAATCTGGATAATTACCTGGTTATGCAGCTCTTCCCATAGAGGCTTCAGGAGTTTTGTTATTTTGGGCTTTGTTCCTTCTCCCACACTTGCTCTTTCAGGAAGAGTTACAGTTCAGAGAAGTCCTTTTCCTGACTTCTGGATTGAGCTTTCAGTTTTGTTCCCTCTGGTTCTGGGCCCCACTGCTGCTTGTAAAGATCCCGTGGTGTGACAGACCCTGGTCATTTCCCAGATCTGTATGCAAGGACTTGGAAGCCTCCTGCCTCAGGCAGCACTCAGACACAGATCTTTGTGCTGCAGTAAAACCTCACTGACCCGTGCATCAGGAGCAGTCCTGAATCTTCCCAGTAGCAAAGTCCATGCTCCTTTATCCCCTTTTCACAAAACCTGCCTTAAATGGTGGTTTCATTTTTTCATGCTGTAGCTCTGTCTCTTTACTAAAATATTTCCTATGGAGGTGTAGGGTTTCCATGTAGTATCCAAGAAAGCAGCAATTCCTTTTTTTGCTTTCTCAGCAAGCTCTACTCTATTAACATTATGCTTTCATTCTAAGAAATATTTGCTTACATGTCACCCAGGGAGAATGATCTTTGTGGTTAAGATGCAAGATGGTTGCTGTTAAAAGCTGCAGTGCTTTTAGCCATCCTGTTTTCTCTGTAGTTGTAGTCCCAGCTTTATTCCAAGTTCATTGCTTGATGTTCCCAAAGTCATCTGATCTTTTCATCCCTTCCGAGAAGGGATGATAATACTACCCACTGCACATCCTTGCTATTTAAATTTGATGGGTATTTGCAGAGTATTTGGAGATGCTCTCAGGAAATATTAGTAGGATCATTAATAAATGCATCTTGCTATTACAGCATCCTCTAAGGTGCTGTGTATATAATTCTAGACTTTCCCACTGAACAAGTAGGGAAAGCAGATGCTTATTACTGTTTGAAATACTTTTCTGCACCAAATGTGACAAAGAAAATGAGCACTTCCTGAAGCTAAGACCATCCTTATGGGAAGGACTGCAGTAGGCTCAATTAACTGGGCTGTTACTTTAATTTAATTTTAGAAGCTTCTTGTTCCAGTTCAAGTTAACCTGATGGATAATTATTTAACCTGAACAAAAGGAAGGTTTGTCTTAAAACTTGACAAGCGTTTACAATGCTTTAAATCAGCTTCAAATCAGGCTTTTAGTTGAACTAGTAGACTTGTTTATTTTGGGCTTTGACAAGCCTTTGTGCCCTCAGTGCAGGTGCAGTGGCTCACATTTCTCTGGGCCTGCCTTGGGCAGGCTTCCCCTCCTCTGGACCCAACTCATCCCCAGGCACAGCCTGACCCTTTCTGGAAGGCACCAATTACTTTTTTTCTCTCCAGAAGCAGTGAGGAGAGGCTGTCTGAACTCACAGGGAGCAATTCAGGCCAGCTGGATAACCCTCAGTGTCTGCCTGGTGTTTAGCTCTGCAGTTTGCCCTTTCAGCTGTATCAAAGCTACAGAGTGCCAGCCAGTCCTTTTGTGACTGAGAAATGTTAAAAGCCACTGTTTTAGGGAATGTGTAGCTAGTGCCAAGCCACTCCTGTGCTGCACATCATAAGAGTACAGACAGGGCCAACAAGAAGAATTTTTCTCTACCATAAACTACTGGAATCTGTGGGAAGATGGATCCCAGTCCATCTGCACTGATCTTTCAGTGCTGCCTTCAGTTCCTTGCATGTTTGGGTAGTGCCCTGTCCCTTGATGGTAGCAACTCTCAACCAGCTATTTCAAGGAGCTCTGGGCTCAGCCTGACAGCAGTGCTGCCTTCTAAAGAGCTGCTTCCCCTTCCTCAGCTGTGAACATTATTCTCCAAGTTCAGCAATCATTAGCTAAAGTAATTGTCACCCCTTTTTAGTTACACGGGACTGAAAATTACCAAAGGGTTTCATCTTAGTTGCTTAGCCTCTAATTATTCTTAGATTTTTGTTTTCTTCAGGATGTCGATCAGCAAACAAGATGTCCCCTGGGCATTTAGAGGAAATTGCTTCTGTGTTTCCTTGAGGAGCTGGCTGTGCTTGCTCTGGTAGTTTCAACACTTTTCTCAAGTCAGAAAACTTGCCCTGGTGGTGTTGGAGCTCATGGCCTTACTGAAAGTTTCCTTGGCAACTCCAGTGTTGTGACTGATCACAGTGGATGATCACAACCAGACACACAGTGATGTTTTGGGTTGCCTGTGCTTCACGTCCAGACCTGCAGAGGTGTGAGGTTTGCTCTGATTTTTGCCAGAGTTGGCTTGGTTCATCTGCTAGTGCAGGGAGCCTGGAGAAAATGGCTCTGGCTCTTGTTGAGCTGAAGCAGCTGTGGTTAGCTCTCCATTGCCTCTGGGTGACACGGGACAGCTGGCTGGGGGATAAAGACCTCTGCCAGGGAAAGGACAGATCCCAAAAGTCTAGGCAGAATTCAAGGAGAGGCTTTGTAGAGTTTGAATTAGTAATAAAAGTAAATTGCAGGGCTGGCTTGAACAAGGTAGGAGCTGGAATAAAACCACTCACGGTGATGTGCATGGGAATTGTCTCTGCTTTGCTAAATTCCCACTGTGCCAGCCAGCCAGCCATCAGTTCCTTCCACGCTGAAGTGGTGGTTCTGTTCTTGCCTTTAGTGCCAGCAGTTCCCCCAGCTGCTGTGAGCCTGGAGCCTCGCTCCTGGGTTTATGGGACCATCAGCCATAAAAGGGACGTGACTGTGGGCTGGAATGCCTGGAAACATGCAATGTCAGCCCTGGTCCTGGGCACCTGGGGGACTTCCCTGTGATTTGAACTGTGCCACTGTAGCCCAACCTCACCCCAATGCTGGGCAAGAAAACTGTTTTGGGGTCCATTTCTGCTCTATGGGAATTGCCTGCTGCAATGCCCAAGGCCAGGCTGTGACTGTCCTGCTGAGGCTCTGCTCAGCACTGTGATCTTTGACAGCAGTTTCTGCAAAATTCATTATTCCCTAGGCAGCCTTTGCATTTATTTATTTACTTTGTTTCTTCTTTTTTTCCCCCCTTTGGTTTATTAGTTGCACGTGTGGCTTTATCTGGATAAAAAATGCATGCAATTTATGCATGCCTACAGTAGCATATGTTTTATATATTGGGTTTATAGGGATGGTACTGATTCCTGAATTAATTTGAACAGCAAATTGTTGTTGTATCTGCACACAGTATGTCTTTTCTTTTTTAACATGTATTATATGACACACATCTGGTGGTGTTTTAACTGTGTTATTGTGGTGCCTCAGAGTCCTAGCAATGAATTTGAAACTCAACTGTACTAAGCACAGCTTTTTCACATGGGACACTTGGAGGGGTTGAGCAAATTGTTGAGCAAGAATGTGGGTGTTTTTCTCTCTGCTTTGAATGATGGACAAGAACCCAAAGAGGTTTGCAGGCTGCCTTCACTGTCAGGCAGCATCAAGGGGCAGCTTTTGTGCCCAGCTCTAGGTAAGGAGAGACCTGCACTGCCTCACACCTTGGAGGGTTGCTGGCTATTCCTGCTTTTTTTAGTGATGGTTCAATTGGTCTCTGTGATCCACATAAGAAGGACTTGCAGCAATTCAGGACAACTCCCCAATAGAGTTGGGCTGTACCCACCATGGGCTGTGTGTTCAGTAGAGCTGTGCCTTGCTGGTGCACGGGGGAGGCTGAAGACTTCCCAAAATCATTCCTGTCCATTCTGTATCCAAGAGAGTGTCCTCTCTTCCCTTGCTGAGGGGTTGGATTAGTTCCTTTCAGGTGTAGCATTATGCAGGAAAGCCATAAGGATGCACTAGTCCAGTGTCACCTCCCAGCTTTTCCCAACAGTCTCTGTCTGGCAGCGCAGCCTCCCTTCTGCAGGAGCTGCAGGCAGCTGCTCTCATTCCTCATATCCATAGTGCAGCCCTGCTTTGGGATATGTTTTTTCTCCTGAGGTGTGTTTTTCACAGAATTCAAGCTGCTGCCTAAAGCTGCCTTCCACTCCTCTTCTTTTATTATTCTAAAAAGGTATCATTGGCATCTATGAATTTTATCTGCAGTGGTTTTGATAATGTTTTTTCTCAGATATTGATGGGACTATTGAATAGCTGCAAACCTTGTTTAAATCCTTTTACCTTCTGTAGCAAACATTAATGTTTATTTATTGACTCTACTTTCTGAGAACTCAGCTGATATGGTCTCCACTTAAAATATGCTTTATTGATATTTATATAGCACTAACTTTTATCAGAATGTCTTGCAGCATGAGTGCATCTAGAATCCTAAATGTATCACATTTATCCAGTTTCCTTTTCAACCAAACTTACTGAAGGAATGAAACCAAGCTTATTCAAGAAGACAAATTTTCCAGAAAACCTTGTTGAAATAATTTGAGTCAATTGACTCCAGTTCTGTTTTTCTTTTCTTCTGCATCTCAAGCCTAGTATCACAGCATTGTGACTATAGCAGCCCAGCCAGGCCTGGTTGCTCTTTTGAAATATGTCTCCAATACTTGACTTTTGCCTGCTTTCTCAGTGGATATTCCAAGATCAGCTGAAACATCTGTGTCACATGATCTCCCATTCTATAGCTCATGCAACTGAGCAAATATTCGTTCTTGGCAAATGTTGTCTAATATCTTCCTTTAGCTATCAGAAGGCTGGGGAATGTTTGTTTTCTTCCCAAAAAGCCTCAGTTGAGCCTGAGCTTTGCCTGTCTGACATAATTAGTAATAAGTTTACCTTGCTTTTTGGGATCGTCTTTTACTAAAATAATTTTTAAAGGTTATCATCACTTTTCATATTGAAATCAAGTCCCTCAGTTTTGTGGAGTAGCATTACCAGAAGAGAACTACTGTAATATACAGAGATATTTTTCTTGGTGGATATTCCTACTATATTTTGAAATACCTTCTGCAGCTTTGGACAATTTAATATGTATATTAAATCTACTTTTGCTTTGAACATCACAGCTGTTGATATTAGCCTTTAATAGATGGTATCTGTATGCATAGATGGCAGCAATGTTAAAGCTGTCAATTCTGATTGCCTCCTACATGGTGTTTAAAAGCATCGTGTAAGCTCAGCCTAATTTACTCCGTTGGCTCCAGCTGAACACAGCTCTCTCCTTGCTAAATGGATGCTTAGTCAATCATCCCTCTGTCCTGCTTGGAGCTACTTCCCTTACAGTGATCCTTTTGCTATGGTCCGCTGCACCAGATTGCTAACACTTGATGCATCTGCTGTAAGAGTTCTGAGCTCATCTTCAGTGTATGCATTTCTTTCCCATTACCAAAAAAAAACCTGTGCCAAATCAATTTTCTATTTGATGCATATTGGATGGCATTTTATAACCAAGAGTCACAGGTCCAAATCATCTTTATGTGAAACTTGAAGCTACAAATCTTGTTTTCGAGAGGCACAGAGGCTTTTAGCTCTAAGAGGCTCAGAGGCTTTCAGTTCTCTCATGGGCCATTTATTGGATGCTTCTCCTTGAGACCTGTCACCTTGTGATCTTCACCACATGCTCCAGGGGAACTTCTGCTCTGCTTCCTAGAGCTTCTCTTCCTCCTCTTCCTGCACCGATTTGGTGACTGCAGGGCTGTTTCTCTCACATCTCACTCGTCTCTCTGGCTGCAATTCCTGCTGTGAAGCAACGCTTTCCCCTTGTCAACTGTGTTATTCCAGAGGTGCTGCCACCATTGCTGATGGGCCTGGCTTTGGCCAGCACTGGGTCCCTCTTGGAGCCAGCTGGTGTTGTCTCCACTGGACGTGGGGGAAACTTCTGGCAGCTTCTCACAGAAGACACCCTGCCACCAAGGCTTTGCCACACAAAGCCAATACGTGCCCCTCAGTTGCCTTTCCAGCCAGCCCTGAGGGCTCCTAGGTGCCATCTGCATCTGCGTGCAGAGTTGTGGAGGGCAGGTTTTAGTTAAATGGGCTGGGGCTGCTCTTTCCCCCTCGGCAGTGCGAGTCCCGCTCCGGCACGCGCTGCCCGCCTGTAACCCAAGCGGGTCTGCGCTGACACAGTTTATCACTGACGTATGTCAAACCCAGCTTCTCCCAGCTGGCTGCTGCCATCTGCCAAGTGCGGCTGGGGGCATGCAGAGTGCAGTTTGCTATGCAGGCCTGATGGCAGCTGTAAAATCGAGCAGTTTTGCCTGCTTAAGCACCAGCTTTTTTCCAAAATAAGCATTAGCTCTCGCATGGCAGCGAGGCTCCTGATCCTGAGAGCGCGGGCCGCGGTGGGGAAGCGGTGCCGGCTCTGCTCTGCAGCCGAGGCCACCTGCCAGCCCAGAAGCTGTGAAAAATCATTGCAGCAGTTCCAGAGCTGCAGAAAAGCCAACCCTGCTGCTCCATATGGCCTCTGTGTGCTGGGCACTGAGGAGAAAGGCTTCTCCAGGCCCCCAGGGCACTGGCCTGCTCTTTAGATGGCACCTCGAGAGAACCGTGAGGTCAAACAGAGTTCCTCCCTAGTTAGGAGTGGCACCAGATCTGCACAAGTGTCTCCCAGAGAGCTGAAGCTGAGCTCATTGCAGAACATTGCCCTGGCTGATCACAGCACCAGAGAGGAGTTCTTCCCAAAACTACCAAGGCAGCTGCTCCTACCAAAGGAGCTTGGGTTTCATTTGTTCTGAGAAATGGAAGGTGGTTGCAAGCATTAAGATGTAAAATTAGGTTATTAGTGAGTAACTAATGTTGCTCAAGTAGCTGAGAAACTATCAGTGGCTTTTTGAATATTTTGGTTTTTCACTGATAATGCTTTTTGTTACAGGAAGTTGTACTTGCCTTGCTTTTGCAGCTGACTCAGTCTAAGCACAAAAATCCTTTGCTAGTGTCAATTCAATTTCTCTGCATCTCAGGGAGAGGTAAAAATCAACCACTGTGTCACAGGCTGCTTGACTGCAGCACAGATTATTGATGTAAATTTGCCAAAAGAAACTGGTAAACCAGGATTAGGGGAACCAATAGTGTGCATAGCAGGTAAATGTGCAAACACTAACCTTCGAAACATCATGGAACTGAGTGACTGCTGAAAAAAAGGACAATTTTCCATCAGTATCATAACACTGCTGCTGTTTGCTTCTTCATCACAGTAAGTAAAAATGGACATGCCATATTTAAAATGAGTTATGGCCAAGATAGCCCATCACAGTATCCACAGCAGCACCACCCAATTAGAAAAACTACTCTAATCCAACCTGATGCTAGTCATTTTTTAAAATGAGCCCTACTTCAATCATAAAATACTCAGACCATAACATTGCTTTCTACGCCATATGTCCTTATTTAGAGGGGAGAAAAAATGATTGCACCCTTAATTCAAAGGAAACGTTTCCCTCTGAGCCAGAACTCAATAAAATGTATCAAAAAAAATTGTGGAAAAGGGCAAGCAAAGAAAATCAAATTGTAGCGTGTGAAACGATTTAAGGAGGGACCTGGGGAATACATAATCTCCAAACTGCCAAGTTAGAGCAAGTATAAAATATACAAACAAGCCTGATATTTTTCCCAGTTGATCTCATTATGAGGTATGCTTGGGATAGATAAATTTTGTTAGAATGCATTAAGGCTGGATTTTCAAGGAAACAAATCAGAAGTAATGTGTTTAGCTGATTCCACCTTGTTTTGATACGTGGGTCTTTTCAGGTTTAAAGAAGTACATTTTTAAAGCCAAATGGTTTGTTTTGTTTCAAACATTAAAACCAGAGGCAACTGGGTGACTTCCTCCTCCTCCCCCCCCCCCACTTTCTGGAAAACAGATGTTTATAATTTCGGTGTGGTCTTTAATCATTGGGGTAGAGCTCTGTGCACTCTGTTTCACTGCCACTTATTGTTGCCTGCCTAAAATACACTGAGCTAGCCTTGAGTGCAATCCCTTAACAGACTGTTTCATCCACAAATAGTACTTTTTTCCAAGTCTCCAATATATTTTAATTAAATTGTCCATTTGTATTTATTAAGGCAGTTTACTGTCTCCTGCTGCAGAAAGCTGCTACTGCTGATAGTCTACCAGAGAAACATGAGCTTATCTGGGACTTGATAATAAAATGCAAGCATATGTTAGCAAAAAAGTCTCCCACAATATTGTTTAAGCATCCTTTTCATCCTTTATTGGGAAGGAGACAAGCCATACAATTATTTTTGATCTGTTTTTGGAACAGTTGGCCTTATCAATTCTTGTAGCCATAGGAAATTATGATCTTTGTTAAAATGGAATGTTACCTGCAGGAAATTTTTTCTTCAACCCTGTAGAAAGTTGAAAAAGGCTCCTTTGGCAGAGCTGATAATAAAGTCATTACCTGCTGATGAGATGTAAAGTGGTGTTCAGCAGCATTAGTTTAGAGAGATGAGCGTGGTGAGGTTGATTCATTCCTGTCTCTGGTGATCTGAAAGCTTGGACCTAAACTCTGGGACTTGGATGCCTCACAGCTCTACCCACTTATCTCCAAGTGGCTCCTGCCAAAATAGATTTACCATGAAGTCAGTAACATGGAAATCCAAAGGTTGTGTTTGGTCTGTCCTCTCTCTCAAGACAAATGAAAGTGGATCTTCCAGAGCTTTAAAAAGGAATTAAACTTTCTTCTCAAAGTTAATGTGTTCCTGAAAGGAGGTAACTTGGCTCAGTGCTGCGTGGAGCTCTTTGCCCTTCTCATCTGGAAGGGAAGTTTTGTTTTCATGGACCATTCCTGGCTCTGGAGTGCAGCACGAAGTATGTGGGTGCCATTCCTGCTGGTGCCTGTCCACTGGCAGAGGTGACAGGATTAGTGGATTAATAGACCCATCTGAGCCACCAGAACAGGCATCTCTGAGATTAATATCTTAATTATGTCTCTCCCTGAGGCTTCTGCTTTCTGTCTTTCCTTCAGAACTGTGCAGAGAGAGGTTGCTGGGAATTTCTTTTCCCACCCTATGTGTATGCAAGACCTGTTTTATACAACACAGATACAAACCCAAGCAACAGCAAGGGGTTTAAAATGAGCCTGCTGCGACTTTAAGAGCGAGGAGGAAAAAAAACGGTTAAGGAAGGAAAATAAAAAATCCCACAGCCTGTTGTAGCAGCTGTAGCTTCAGATCGTGTGGAAAATGAAGGCAGATGATTCAATTTGGCCTGTGCCCCGAGTACATTTCCAAATGCTTCTGTGTGTGCGCAAGATAATGAACAAATATATTGAGATGGCACAAGATCAGTCCGAGCTTGCCGCTGCACAGGCCGGGGAGCTCCCAGTAGGAGCGCACTAGCTGTGCTGGGTTAATGGGGGTGAGGGTCGGCAAGCCCAGCACCTTTCAGAACAACTTAAGAAAAGAATTTGTCTCCTTTTGCCCCAGGCTCCCCGTGGCACTCAAATGGAGCTTGTGATAAATCGAAGTGTATTTATTAATAATGAGCAGGGGCAGCGTGCCCACGATGTGAAAATAGGTGCACCAAATAAAAACGTGCTTTCCTCTGACATCAGAAAAGCTTAAGTAAATGGAGAGCAGGCTGATCTATTATGATTAAAAAGTGGGGGCTGAGAGCCAACATAGTGGTAATGAAAAAGCCCTTTTAGGGAAACAAGGCCCATTCTGCCCATTCATATATTCCTCCCCCCCTGCCCCTCAGGAAGAAGTGGGGAGGGGGAAGTTGGATGGGAGAGAGGTGGAAAGGCAGCAGCATTCCAGGATAGCAGAGCTGGAGTTATTACTGGGATGAGTTATGATATTTAATCATGCTACACGATGTCCAACAGCGCAAGGTTCATAATTCTTGGCTCTGAAAGTGGCTTGGGACTGTCCGTGAGCACCTGCAGAATGCAAATTGATCATGGCCTTACAAACCCTCTGTACCTGCCCCCGGCCCTTCCCTGCCTGCAGCCCTGGCCCGCCCCCATGAGCTGGAAACGGTCTCAAACACAAATCTGTTGTTCCTGGTGAAAGCTGGGCTGCAGCTACTGCAGAGATTGCCTGCCACCAGCTTTGCTCTGCAGTGTGTGGTGGGTCTGGGGTGTTATTTATCTTGCAGGAGACTGCGTTGTTCTGGTTTTTAAGCAGCTTTGGGCTTAATTTAATGCTTTTGGACAATTCCCTTAACAATGAAACAGGCTCTGCTGGAGTAAAACTTCAGCACCTATTCAATGTTTCAGTTCATATGCAAGGACATTAATGTCCTGCTGCCTTAGAGCTTGGAAGAGATAAATTAACAAATTGCTTCAGTTTTCCCTATGTGCCATTTTATTTTCTTGCAGGTTTGCTCTCCTGAAGTGACACAGTAGTCAGCCTTTGTCTAAGACAAGATTCCCTCCCATGTCCAGTCCTCTGGAGGCAAGGCTAAGAAGCACCTTTCCAAGGCCTCTTTGCAGAGCTTTGGGCCTCGGGGTTATTTTGAGACATTTTGCTTCTCAGATGGTTCGCAAAGCACTTTGAGCAGACCTAAGGGCAACTCGATCAAACACACTCAGGTTTGGCTCACATGCTTCCTCCTGCTGTTCCCCAGTCTCTGTTTTGGCTCTGTTATGCTGGCTGGAACCCTCCAGTTCCAGTTTGGAAGGCAGTTTGGATTAGTCCTGCCTCAAACAGAGCAAACCCATCTGCAGGATTGTTTTTCCTCAAGGACCTGGGTGCACTCAGTGGGTGATGCAGAGGGACAGGGACACACAGTGTCTGTCTCAAAAGAATTTGATTTTGGGTGAGAACAGCGTGTAGTGTTGAATTGCATATGTAATTCTGGTTGCTGAAGGACATTGCTACTGTGTGTAAATACCCTGTTCAATCAATATGGGCTGCTCAAGTTTTAGGTGGGATATTTGGCTCATCCACCTGAGTTGTTTAATCCCCGTGGCTGGTGTTGCACTAGTACCTCTGGAATCCCCTGGCAAGGTGTTGTATATGGATTTGGGGACTTGGTTGGTTGGGTCTGTGCTGAGCTGGAGATGACATCCCCAGGCTGGGAGTGGGGTCAGGAGCCCACCTCACCTTTGCAGACTCTGGAACAGAAATTACTTTTTCCAAGTGAGAGGAATAGTAGTTTTTAGAGTAAAACTCAATCAGGGAACGTGGTCAGGAGGAATTTCTGGAACTCAAGCAAAAGCACCAAGAGAAAATCACTAGAAATCAAGCGGCTGAGCCAGTGGCAACTTTGGGAAAGAAGCTTTTGACCAGTTTGTTAATACCTAGGTCTGCTGAGAGTGCCCCTGAAACCAATGCATCCATTTAGCAGAACAACTTGTCCTCCTCCTTGGGTCCTGCATGTGGCTCATTAGGGTAATTACTGATGAATTAAGGCAGCTTGGCTGAGCGCTGGGGCTGCGGGTGTGCGGGCTCCCCTGCTGGCAGGCAGCAGGTGTAAATGAACAAGATCTGTCAAAAAGGCTGATGACCCTCTTAATTCACAGCAGCAAACTGGGGACAGAGGTAGTGCAGCAAGTTTAATAATTGATATTTACTTGGAAAGGTTAATGGCAGCAGTGATGCTTCTAATTTGCTTGCCTGTGCAAGACCTTGTCAGGTCAAATTGTCTCAATTTGTTACTGTGTGTGTAGGTGTAGTTTTCCTTTAATGAAATTTGGAGAAAAGAAACAGGTGGTGTTTGGAGCTGACTGTAACTCAAGAAAAGCAGCAAAATGATCCAGTCTGGTAACAGGTTGGGTGAGTCTGTGCTAACTTTAAACAGCTGGCAGTGTAGTCATTTTGGATTAATTCTAGCAAGCATTTGCAGTTGGGAAGGTGAAAGGATTTGGAATGGCATAATTTATTTTTCCTTTAATTTGCAGCTGTCTAGGAGTTGTTTAGGTCAGAAGTGTAATAATTTTGACAGGCTTTGATGTGTTTCTAGGTGGGAGGGAGAAGGTTTTGGATCAGAAATCAGAAAGCTGCAGAATTCAATGGGCATTTCTGTACTGTATTAGGGTAATTGTAATTCTGTCCTGTAATGGTTAGGTGGTTCCTATTTCAGGGCAAAACAAAGCACCTGCTGTGTCTGGAAGGATTGAAATTGGCAGGTCAGATACTTTACATCCAAGAGTTTCAGAAGAGCTGGCTGATGACTCGAAACCAGTGGAGTTGGGTTTTGAGTAAGTGTAGACAGACCCAGATGACAGAAAAAAGCTGGTGTGCCAGTGTTATGAAAGGCTGTAATTAATGGGGTATTACCATTTGTCTTATTGGCTTGGCATCAGTCCTAGGCAAGATAATGGCATAGCTGAAGTAGTAATTGCTTAATAAAGACCTCAGAAAGAATAAAACAAGTGAATGACAATCATTTAATGGATTTAGGGAAAAAAATCTTACCAAATTTACTTAATTATATGTGGAATTAAAAGTTTGATGGCTTATGGCCAATATTGATGTAGGATAGTTAGATTTCCTGTTTCAGTGTTGTTGACCTATTTATTAAGGAAACAGATAATATGGAGTCAACATCATGAACTTAAGGTGGACTATTTCTTGCCTTGATACGTGGTGTGGATAGTTGCAAATGCAAGCTCACTGTTGTTGTGAATGCTTCTACCAGATCCCAGCAGAGACTACATCTCATTGCTGTGCTGTGCTTTTGAACATTTTGGTGTAGGAGCAAAGATGAAACATTGGTCTTGATAAGAGTTTTCAGGTGGCAATATATTTCAAAGGTGGTGGACAAGGAGTGAGACAGGGCACTGCACTGAGACTGGTGGTTGTATGATGAGGTGGCCACGAAAAAAGTTTGATTTTTATCAGTTAGTGTCTAAACATCTTACCCTGCTGAAGAAAGTGTATTGGTGAGGCGTAAGGTGGCAGAAAGGCATGCAGAGCAAGGACATTATTCAGAAATCTACTGAGCATGATACTTTTCCTTCTACTTCCTTTTACTTCTGCTACCCAAGCCCATAGAGGGCTGTGCACTCTGGATGAGAGCTGGAGCTCATTCTCTATGCAGTTCTCTGAACATTTCATTAAAATATTAACAGGCTGTGGGACACTTAACTGGCAGCACTGTCAAACATCCATGGAGTGCAGTGATCAGTGCTCCCAGCTCTCAGATTGCTGTGCCCCATGGTGACAGCATGTCCAGTGTGCCCAGTGTCACAGGGCAGGGCTGCAGGGCAGCACCATGAGCAAACCCTGCTGGCTGCCAGCACCACCATGGAACAGGAGAGCAAGAAACAAAGGGGTTTTATTGCCATTAAAAATACCAATTTGTACAAGCCGACATTTTAAATAGTGTTATTTAAATGGAACCAAACTGATATGAATAGAACCTATTAATAAATTAAACACTTCTTTCCACCCAATATTTCACGAGGGAATTAGCAGAATAATTTGTTAGTAAATGAGCCCAGGAATGAAGCTGTGAATGACATCTATCCTACTCCTCTCCTCCCCCTGTAACACTCTTTGCAGATGTAAGAGGAAGGTTGCTGTGATTTCAAACGTTGGCTCTCTCACTTCTATCCAAACACAAGCACAACTTCAGGTGGAGGGAGTGGGATGATTGAGCAGTAAAAGCACCAGCCTTGGCTGTGAGAGTTCATCCTGCTCTACTTCTGCACAGTATGTCAAGCAAGTTGTTTCAGGCCAGTGTCCCTTGGTGGCCATCATGACCCCTCAGTGCAGTCCCTGGGGTGGCCCCAGGGCACATCTCTGAGCTGGGCAGCGATGGCCTGGCCGTGGGTCAGGCAGCAGCAGCAGTGTCCCAGCTGAGTGTGCTGGGAGCAGAGGGAAGGGGCTTCATCTGCCCGCCTCCCCCTGGTGTCAGGCCCGAGCACTTGGGCATGACCTTGCCTGAGGTCCCAAAGAGTGCCAGGAGCACCTTCCCTCTCAGGTTAGTGAAAAGAAGTGTGGACACACGTGGTCAGACACAACTGCAGAGAAGCCCCATGCTTTCCATCCCTCCCACGGTGCCGTGGGTGTCGGAGTGAAACATTGACTGAACTGCTGTCGGCAACCTCGGGAACAGGTGGCAGAGCAGTGCTTGAAAATCTCCTTTTTCCCCCTCCTTCTTCTCCCTCTAGATGAAGGTCCCTACAAGCAGAAGTGGCAGAAATAGCGAGGAAGACAGCATCAGGGAGGCCACAAGCTCTCAGCGGAGCAGCTCAAGGGACCGTCTCAGTGATGTAAGTACCGTTCAGGAGAAAGCACCGCTTCATTGCAGCAATTCCCGCTGCTGACATGGCTTTTCATAAATCTTGCTGAACAAATGTTGGCATCCAGAGGTCACTGTGTAATAACTTTTTTTTATGTCATGATTGAGTGTTACGGCATAAGTGGTTGAGCTGCCTTGCAAACACTATAATCATGGCGCAAATAATATGATAAGCGAAAGATCAGAGATGGGAAAACAAAATGGAATTGTTATTCCTTGGGGAAAAATGGCTTGATGTTTTGTTTTGTTTTTTTCAAAGAAGTTGTGTTAAAAAGCTTTTTACAGCATCTTTGGGTTTAACTGCTGCGCGTAATCACATAGTTTGGGTGCAAAGTTAGTTCATCTAATTTTATGCTTCCTGCCGCCAAGATGTGAGAGGGTTTTGGGGGAAAGCTGTCTTTCTCTCAGGAAATTCGATGGTACATTGAGTGAAATGTTATGATAAAACAAAAGCAAACGGTGCCTTAGTGTGTAAACACACAAATGGGCTTTTGAGTCACCAAGAAATCAATGGCAGTGCTGGGATAATTTTATACGAAGGCTTTTTGTGTTAGCAATTAGCATTTCGCCTTCATTAAAACATGATTTTTTACTAATTAGGACCTTTCCCGTTAGGAGAGATTTAAATGAAGAACAATAATCAAACGCTGGCACGAGCATGTCTGAAATATTAAATTTGCCATTTCAATGGCAAGCCACAGAAATCCCAGAGTGAGTGGTTTTCATGTTGAGTTCTATTAATGTAAAATATGCTTCATAACTAAAACCTGTCACAGAAAACGGCTCACACCAGCTAAATTCAATTGGACAGTTAATTTAGCTTTAAAATTGAAAACACTACCTCCGCTTCAGGATGCGAAAGGAAGAGGGGGGGAAAGCCTTTGATAAGTGTAATGTATTTGCTATTAAGGCTTTCAGAGCCCGTTCTACAGGAGAAAAAGGGGGAAAAAATGGCTCCCACAAATGTGTTTAAAAGCTGAAAGTATTTATTAAAAATGTCAGCAGAAAAGTGCTTTTGGCAGATTAAAGCGGGATTCAGCTTGACAGCTCTGACAGGGAAATGTGACGGGGGAAAATTCTCTCTACATGTTTGGAGTGTGAATGGGGTGCTGTAAACAGCCGACGCAGTGGGAGGAAGAGAAAAATAACGTGTCCTGTGATCTGCTTCCAGGATTGCGAGCCCACGCGCCGCCGTGGGGCCAGGCAGCCGGGGGGGCCTGGGGACAAATCCCCTTGCTGTGGGACATCTTTGGCTGTGTTATTAGTCAATAATGATGGTAATTCCGTGTACACCTACTTAGATGCAATTCCCTGCTTCTCCTCCCCTCGGCCACTCCTGAGGGGTGCGAGCAGTGCTTGGGAGCTGCACTGTAGCGTGGGGCTGCAGGAAAGGAATAACATATTCCAGCTTAGCCATTAGCTAAGGTCAAAGCGTTAAGTGGTGTTTGAGACTTTTCTTGTTAAGCCGATGCACTTCCAGTATTTCTCCTCCTTTCCCTTTGCCCCCAAAGTTGCAGGCTGAGCCTGTAGGAATTGACTCTGAGTGCCTAATTCCTGCAAAATCTTCAAAGCCTGTTCAGCAGCTAGTGAAATTCAGTGGGAAATAGGCACTCTGTTCTTTTTTAGTCAGTGGAGACGTTTGGGCAGTGCCTGGAGGCCGGGGCACACTTCAGAGCTTTGCTGAAGCTGCTCTCGTGACCTGGCGACCCATCGCAAATGAGAATTTTTCAAATTAGTAATTAAACAGTTTGAAAAGTAAGGTTCATGAATCGCTGAATGCTCTTCGTTCATTATTTGATGAGTGCAATTTAGCTTTAATTACATATAACGCTGCCTCGCGCACTGGTACATGTTCTGTAGCCTATTTAGCGACTATCTGAAAGTCTTAGGAAGTCCCACGGGTGCAGTCAGATGGTTTTCCCCATTTCTGTGCAAAGGGATGAGGAGGCAGACTGGTTCTGTTTCTGTAGAGAGGGAGCAGGGAAAGGGAGAGGAGACAACAGCATGCTGTGAGTGTTGATTCCTGCAGATTTTCTGTCCAGCCATGCCCGGCCCCTGTTGGCTCTGGAGCTGTGTGTCCCAGCAGGCTGTGTAAATAGCTGCTGTGCCACTGGAGTGGCACAACTCCTTACATGCCCTCGGGTGTAGGGCCACAGGGCAGTCAGGGTGTGCAGGGAAGGCAGGGGTTGTGTTTCCTCGAGGCTAGTGGTTCCAAGCTGAGGCTGCAGCACCCGGCAGTGCCCCCGCAGATGGATGCTCTGCAGCAGGAGGCACCTGGGCCGGTTCTCACTC
This sequence comes from Cettia cetti, assembly GCA_013401135.1. Taxonomy (NCBI): domain Eukaryota; kingdom Metazoa; phylum Chordata; class Aves; order Passeriformes; family Sylviidae; genus Cettia; species Cettia cetti. Next base: position 26,485 of record VZUI01045955.1, on the reverse strand, counting down.
TCCTGCTGTTCCTCGGTGCATTGGGCCTTCAGGACTGTTTTTTGTGCTGCCTTTCCCTCCCGTGCCTTTCCCCGTTAAGTGGGGTGAACAATGGAGTAAATGAGGCAGGAGGTGACAGGTCTGGCTGCTGTAGGGTAGCACACAGCAGGTGTGGTGAGAAATGTGCCTATCAAAGTGTCTGCTGTAGCTGTGCCATCTCAGGAGCACTAAATCCTCCCTCCAGCTTCATTGGCCCCCGTTTCAGAGGTGTTATTCTGAACAGCTTAGCCCCTCTGTGCCATTTGTTTCTTGAGGTGACTTGTTCAATGGGATGCCAGCAAGTTGTTCTTTATTTACATTAATGCATGTCATTAGTCTCTAATGGACCGTGAAGTCAAGAGGTGGCCTGGTCTGTCGTGAAATAATTGCACTCTAAAGAAAACTGAGGCAAATGATTGATTATGTTGTGCACACACACAAACAGCCATTGGTTCATCCACCACGAAACCCAGAGCGTTTTGCTCCTTCTTTGCCACAAGTGAAAATACTGTGGGGAGAGAATGATACAATTTCATAGCGAGACAGTAATTGTCTGGCTTGTATAGTAAGTCTTTCCAGACATTACACTGAGTGCCATTTATTATGGGTCATTGGGGGGAAAAAAATGCTTATTATGATCTAGTGAAATCATCTCTGGCTGCAGAGGTTTGATTTGTTGAGCCTGGGCTCTTCTTTGGGATGATGAAACTTCAGAGCAGAAAAACAGTGAAGTTTTAGCTCAGGTTTTGTGGAGCAGAGAGGAGATGGGAATCTGCCACTTGTTTATGTTCCCAGTGTTGATGTAAAATTCCCTTAAAAACTACTACAGAGCTGACATCCTTATTACATATGTACTCTCAGGTCTTCTACAACCAAAACAGAGTCAACAGCCTTTTTCCAAAATGGGATTTTCCTCTGCTGCCTTTCAGTGTGAGGTAATTGGAAGTTACCAGAGAATTAAGAGCCAGATAAGCCATATTGCTATTTTGTTGTGTTGACCCAAGTAAAAGTGGAAAGCTTGGGCATTTTGTTTTGGTTTTCCCCATGTTCCATAATTGTCCTAATCTTTTCTGATGTCCTGAACAGTCCAAAAATCCACACAGAGCCTTGTATAATGGCTTGAAAAAAGGGTTTTTATCTTTTTCTTGACCCATCAGCTTAAGAACTGCCTGCTTTTTAATGGATTTTCTCCCTCACTAAATTGAATGGATCGTCCCTCATTATCATTTAAATAGAAGCCTCACTCCCTGTGAACATGGAAAATTTGAATGTGGTAGTAGAGCTGTGATAATTTGAAATATTCGGAAGGTGGGGGCAAGGAGGGGGAACAGGCAGCAGAGTGCAGAATTGCTGAATGTAATTGTCATGGATTCTCAATTTTGTTGCCACAAGATGGGAAAATAGACTAATAATTGTCTTCCAACCCTAGTAGAATAGTTGCCCTAGTTAGCTGAAGCTAACACTCTAATTGTCATGGGGGCACAGAGATGAATGAGGATGTATGCAGGGCACAGCCAGGGCTAAATTGAGTGATATACTAAGGCAAAGAGCAAATTGGCAATTATTGGCCCAGCTGAAAAGGTTGGCAGGTGTGCTGCTTTCTCAGGAGCCCTTAGGGGGAAATTGGAAATATAAAATATCGACCATAAATACTCGCTGATTAGGAAATATGTTGCAAGAGGTGCTGGCCACTTAAGAGTCAAAACTCTCCTTTTCAAGGGATTGGCTTCAGCTGTGCATAAAACCAGCAAGCGCTGCTGCTAAGTTGTTGAGAGCCTTTTCCTCTCATCCCCCAGGCTATCTTTTCTAATTTTTCATCATCCTATCCTCATATGTTTGTTTGTTTTTCTTTAAACATAATAAACGAAAAGCAGTCTTCTAGGAAATGCAGAGATTTTCTTCTCTCTAAATGTTCTTTGATAAGTGTTTAGCATATTGTATAGGCTAGATATAAAATTTTCTCTCTGGTAGATGAATACAAAATAACTTCTGTGATTTCTAATTCAGGCAATTCACTGTGATCTGCTTTTCTTTGTGTGCCATCACAGGCACTGTCTCCCCCTTCCCTCCTACTTCCCGTACCACGCTTCCCTTCCTGAGGCACAGGGATTAGAGCAGCAGCAAGGTACAAAGCTGGAGGTCCCTCATGTGTGCCTCAGGCTGAAGTACCTTGCCAGAAGCACAATCAGATGAGCCTCTGAAGTGAGAATGGGACCACAGTCACACCACATCTCCATACTTATCCACACTGTAAACTTTGGTGCATGTGGGATGCCTGGTCTTGGCTCTGGCGGGGTGGCAGTGGGACCTCAGTGCCATGGTCAGGGGTGTTACAGAGCGCACTGAAGGAGTTTTTGCAGGGCCTGGGGTAGCAACATGTGGGCTGCAAACTCTTTGTGGCATGTGCTGTACATTGTTCCCCATATGTGACACGCTGGGATCTGATCCACAGTTTGAAGACTGGAGTAAGATCATCCTAGTCAAAGAGAGTAGCAACAGGATGGTTTGAAGACTCCTTCCACAAACCATGACTCTTGGGAAACTGGTTTGATTATACATGGAAGGATCTTGAGACCTTGTAAATCCCATTCTTCTGGAGGCAAAATTTCCCATCCCTTCAGCATGCTGTCTGCTTTTATCTGCATCCCACAAAACACCAGATGCTTGCATGGAAACGGCTTCAGCAGAAATTAAGTTCTAATGACTGGCACGAAGTTTCAGTGAGGGATAGTTAGGAAGAAAGAAAGTCTGGAGAAATCTTGTGAAGCTGGCAGAGGTGATGGTTTGAACGGGAGCAGCACTCATGTAGGTTCTGTGCATTTCTCTGAGGTCTTTTCCTGTTGTTCCTGGCTAGCTGCACTCAGTTTGTTCATTCCTGGTCAGTGGCCATCTTTCCTTCTTCTATCTGCAGCCATCAGCTGTAGGAATAAAAGTGTCTTGGGTGGAAGGTGCTCTGTGGCTTATCAAGCCAGTTAAAGATGTTCAGATCTTGTGTAGTTTGATATCTTACCAGACCGGTGTTTCTAAGCATAACACCCTCTGTTTATCCAACAGAATAAAGTAAGCAAATTCAAGGAGGAACACATTTGAGCATTTCACAACATCCAGTTCATTCATCATTTGTTGTGGTTATCTTGTCAGGTCCGGGTTTCTAATCTCAGCGAACATCAGATGCACTGGGTGACCTTTGCCATGTCAATTGAGCTCATTGTATCACAGACAGGAGTGTGACTATGGAAATTAATTGCATTAAGAGTCTCTGTGTTAAGGTCTGGGATATCTCCTGCCTTTGGCTCTTCTTGCCCTCCTCTCCACTTACCCTTCTCATTCCAAGATATTGGAGTTTTATAAGGGGCTTACTTGGGAAGGAAATATGAGACTTCTCCAGTATTCAAAGCTGAAGCTGTATTCTGTTGTTGAATGCTTTATAAATGACCAAGGGGAGGTAATAAACACAAGCAATTACTGGTGCCTCTGCCCTCTCTGACTGTGGGATTGGGAGAGGGGATGATGGGTACAGCCAAGGTGAGTGTCATCCTGAGTAAATGCTGTAAAACAGAATTCAAAACCAGATCTCTCTGTACATACTATTGATTACCTCTGCTGAGTGTTAGCCAAGCAAATCAGACTTGCAGGACTGGGCCCTATGATAAGTTTGGGCCTGTGATTTGGCAAGGCAAGATTTGGCACTAAGTAGGAGCTGGGAATTCTGCCTCAGTTCCCTCCTCTGCTGGAGGCTCCTTGGTGCCACTGGGCTCGTTTGAGTCTTTCCCTGCCTGAGTTTCCAAACTAACACAAGGATGGCATTAACAGTAGTGGTTGGAGGCTGGTTTGGGGGACTGTCCTGTGCCACATGGGAATAGCTATTGGCTGAAAACAGCCATTTCAACAGCTGACTTGGAGGTACTTGATATGCTCTTGGTTTCAGCCAATGAAAGTGGCACACATCAGAAAAGCAGAAATGAACTCTTGACATTTCTGGAATATGTTAATTTATGTCCTTTAGCCAAAGAGGATGGAAGGGAGCACTACAAACGAGATAGTTTTGTGGTTGTGCTGCCATCACCTGCTTTTAACTAATCCCCTTATAGTTAGGTTTTATATCTAGGACACAAAAGATCCAAGTTGAAACCTGCCTGACCCATTGAGAATAGGGAATTGGCTTGAGATGCCCTATTACCTTGATTATTACTGGATTTTAAAGCCCTTCCTGCTGTCTTTTGAGTTCAATAAGTAATCCAATAGCTTTAAGAAACTGAACAGAGGGTGTCTTAATTTCTTTTGCATCATGGGAGCAGTGGAAGGCCATGCTTTTATTTATATAAGGGAAATAACTTTTCCTGTCAGTTTAATAGACAATCTTGGAAAACCTGCTGCAGGTTATTGGTGAGATTTTCTCATGATTTTCTTTTCTAAATTGCAGTTGCCATTTTTATCACAAAGAAAGAAAGAAATCTTTTAAATACAGTTGCAGATAGCAAGCGTAACTCAAGCTCTCAAGGACATCAGTGGGGGGGTAGTAGAGTCTTTCAGCAGTAGGATTTTGCCTTTGCTGCCAGAAAGGTGTATTTTTTTATATCCAGTGTAATTAACACTAGAGCTATCCCAGGGTGGAAATAATTCACTCTGTGACATAACTGAAATGTCTTGTCTGGGCTGTCTGGTTTTGTTTTTAACCTTGGGCTTAAAAGGAACCAAAAATCTTTAGTTGTAAAAGAGCACATCATCTGCAAAATATTATAAGCCATTTATCTTTATGCACAAATGCCACCTAGCAGTGCAGCTCCACTTCTGCACCATTAAATGCACAGACCATACTCATTGTGCCCCTAACTAAGTCTCCCCAGACAACCCTGGAAGAGGCAAAAGCTGGTGCTCAAGGCCAGGCAGAGAGGGCTGCTGCCCTCCCTGAGGCTCTGCTTGGGCTTGCTGTTCAGCTGGAGCCAGAGGTGTGGGATTCTGTCTGGCTGCAGGGAGCTGGCTGCTGGGGTCACAGTCCTGGCTTGGAGTTGTGTGTTTGTCAGCCCCTTTGCTGCCTGCCAGGGTTTCTCCAGGCAGTGTTGGAGGGCAGAGCTGAGCCTTCTTGGGTGCCTGTGTTGAAGCAGTGAGAGCTGGTTGGGCTCTCAGTCTCAGGTGAGCCAGAGGTCCCAGGCAGGGGTTGTGCTGTGGGAGCAGCACCAACAGGAATGTGGCTGGCTGGGTACCACAGGCACCATTTTACCCTGCTGCTTGAGGCCCTTCTGCCAAGGAGAAAATTGACCAAAACAGCAAACAGACTCTTTGGAGGATGAGAGTTTTCTGACAGCCCTCCATGTAAGTGCTGCTGTCCTTGCAGGTAAGAGCCTCAGTAAGTTGTTCCCGCTGATGCCTTGCCCCAGTAATTACTCCTGCCAGACAAGCACTCATTCACTGTGAAAGGAGGTTTCTTCAGCTTTGGGTAGATGCCAAGTTAAACTTCCACTAAGATTTCTTATATTTGCAGCCACAATTGATTACTTTTCTCATTATTTGATCTTGATATAGAGACATACAGACTGAGCCATGTTTGTATTAACCCCCAAAGATTTTTTTTTTCTTTAGGAACATCTATCACAGTTGCATGCAAACTGTTCTGCTCTGACACTCGTAGCTGATATTAGCTGGGTTTTTTTCAGAATTGCTACATGTGACAATTGGTATGGATCTGCCTAAAGAGCTGCAGCATTCCCAGCTAACCAAGAAAGCAATAGTGGTTTGTTAGATGTGCAGAAAAATGCATGCAAACAGCCCTGGAGAATGTGGGACATGGTTGTGCATAAACCTAATTGTTGGAAAAGATTTTACAAGTTGACTCCAAAGTATTCACCAGTCAATAATTTTATATATGCAATAAAAATTCTGAGGGAGGGGGAAAACCACACTTTTTCACCGCTGATTTTCAGGAAATTTGATGTTAAAATTTTTAGGAGAGAAGAGGCTCTTGGATATGAAAAATACCGGAGTCAATTGACATTCAGTTTTAATTATTTCTGATGTAACACTTTATCCAACAACTGGTTTTATTGTTTTCTACTCAGTGGTTTTAAATCAGTGGTCTGCAGTTTCCTGGGGTTCTTGGACACCTTGGGATGCCTGAAAGTTGTCTTAAGAAAAGTAGATCTGTTGTTAGTGTGCTTGAGTTCATTGTCCAAGAGTCTGCTTCATCCCAGGAAATCATTTTGCGTGTGCACAAAGCTCAAAGATTGAAAATAACTGTGAGACTGAAAATGCTCTGAGGCTGTTTCCCTAGAGAGAAGCTTCTAATGAAACCTCTTGTTTCTGTTTTTGGTTATTATTTCCAATTTGTTAGAGCTTGTCATTCTTGGTTAAATCTCAGTTGATGGAGGGCTGGAGTGAGAACTTCCACTCCTTTTCCTTTCCTCCCCTCCTTCCCAAGCAGGTAATTTGCCTCCTCGTCATTTCTCTGTTTACTTTAGGTGAACTGCCTGATCAAGCTCTCCAAAGTGTCAGAACACGTAATTGTGTTCAGCTGTTTGACATGCTTATGTAGATAGCAGGATACTGCTAACTCTTTTCTATACCAGGCTGAGTTCTTTGGGGTGTAGAGTACTTGGAGAGAGGGATAAGTTTGTCATAGTTTCTCAAAAATAGAGGTAATTGCCACTGCCCTTCATTTCACTGGTCTGTAGTTTTATTTCTGGGCAGTTTATATTAAGGAGGTTTATAAATAAATCCCTACGGGGTTTTTTTGTAATGTTTGAAGGTGGTGGCCAAATCTGTGTGCAATATGCAGAAGGTGGGAATTCAGATGCTGTTATCAGTGTTGCTGCTGCCTCAGGCTCTCCTGTGGAAGCTGTCCTTCTCCAGCAGCACAGAGGTGTCTCAAGCTACAGCAGGACACAAGTGCAGGTGTAGCATGTCAGGGGTGGGGACTGGCACCCAGTCACACCTTGGCTGCAAACCTGTGTGTAAGAGCTGGGTCACATCTTTCCTTCTGTCTGGCACCTTCATCCTCGTGCCAGCTGGTGAGAGGGTTAACAGGGAGCCCTCCTCCCATACCCACATCAGTGTAGGACTTTGCTCCTGTCTCTGCTTTGGGTGCTTCCCTCCATGGGCGTTTGGCTGGAGAATTGCCTCTCTGGTGTCAGAGGCAGGTGCAAGCCAGTGGCACAGAGCTTGTGTGGGCAGAGCAACAAGACAATTGCATCTTGCACTGAGAGCAGGAGTCTGGAAGAGGTTTCTGTGTATATCTAGGTATCCTCTGATCAAGAGGTTTTCAGACTGCTAGTACAAAGGGACTGTCATCTTGCTGGTGAAAAATTACAAGTATTTGCAATCAGTTTGCATCAATCTCTTTGGGGTACTGTGCTGTGCTGATTTAGTAACGTGATAACTTCTGGCACTGCTGCAAAAAGACAAAACAATCCTCAAGATCAGCCTGCAAAGTTCGGTATTTTTGGTACCAACTAGAACATCAGTCTTAGAAACAGGGCTGCTAAGACTCCCTGGATCTTGTTTAATAAAATCATGTAGTGAGAGCATCATGATTATAAATCACACTTGGAAATTGGCCTGCAGAGTACTTGCTGGGTTATGTGGTGTCGTGTGTTCCTGGCTCCTTTTTAATTTCCGAAAAGAAGGCATATAGCAGCAGCTGGAGCTAGAGGTGGAATTCATTTAGCTGCTTTGGGAAAGCTACTGCCAGCAAAACCCAGCAGCTCGACAGTTTTTGGTCGTAGAGAGGGGAAAGGGATCCAAGTGACTGGAGCTGGTGTAATGAGAAGGAAAAGAACCAAATGATTTGGCAGCATGTGAAAGAGGTAAGGATGTGGTAGAGAAAGGAGCAGGAGGAGCTGAAATGAAGAGCAGGAGTAAACAATGTAATTTAACGTATTCAAAAGGGACAGAATGCTTATTAAAGCTCTGAGAGATGATAAATTAGTGCTTTTCTGCTATTGTTATTTCAGATAGAGTTGTCATATGGTAATGTTGCAGCAATGAAGGCTGGAGGCTCACAGATTCATAGAAAAGGATAGAAAGTGGGATATTTGGTTACATGATTGAGAGTTGGAGTCGATGAGGCACAATGTGCAAGCCTGATTCTGGAGAGCATCCTTACATGTGCGTGCTGTTCCCAGGAAGGTGCTGTCACATCCTGAAGAGGGATGGTTCAAAGTCTGTGTCCTGCTGCTGTGAAGACGTGTCCCACGCTGGGAGCTTTTACCTTGGTCGGGAGGAGCTGTCGAAGCCCTGCTCTGCCTTATGAAACCCTGTCTGAAATAGCCTCAGAGCCCTCACCTGGAAGTGCTCTCTGGCTGTTACTCCTGTGGCAGCACACAGAATATCAGGAGATCATTTGAGGTTGTGGAGTTTTCCCCTAAGGAATACTGGGCTGGGGGAGGGAATCGCAAAATGATTCTTATCTTACATTACACAGAATCTCTTGCATTACTTACTGTGGCATATTGTTTCCTCCCACAGAGTTCTGCTCAATCGCTTTCAGGAAGAGGCTACTCCGTAAGTCATTTTACAGCTAATTCTTTCACTTCTGTTGATGTTGATTGCAGAGGTTTGCACTACCTGTTGCACAGCCACTGACATGGAAGAAATGCAGAACAGAAACAGGGTGAGAGCACAGGGCTGTTGTGCAGCTGGCAGAGGACAGCCCCGACATGTGAGAGTGCATTAAGAGCCTGGGGGCTTCTTAATTTAATATTATACTTATAGGGAGAGGGGTTTTGGTCAGTTTATGGTGTATTTCAGCTAGTCACCTCTGGAGAATTACAAGACTTGAGTGGGAAGAGTTTTCAACACCAGCAGATGTTCCCTCCTCTCCTCCCTCCCCCATACAGGTTTTCATTTGTGTGTTAAATACACTAATCAAATACACAATTACTCCCATTTTACAAAGATTTGTGACCCTCGCCATTGTGAACAAGAAAGTCAATATTCTCTTATTTACAAGCTTTGAGTTACAAAACAAGCTCGCTTGTTTTCAGGGGAGGCTGTTGGTGATGTTTCCTTCGCAGGAGTGCCACAATGTTTGAGGGTGGTGTTACAGGGTCAGGACATATCTGCCTGTGTATGCAATGTACCAGACATGTTTAATTGTCCATTTCTGTTCATATGTTCCTTATTTGTATGTGCAGTAATGACGTTTCTTCATATAGAGATGGATTAATTTGTTTGTTTTGGGTACATTTTCTGCTCAGCTGTCCAAAAATGCAGGCACAGACATCACTGAGTAGAGTAATACAGAAATAGGAGAGGGTGTGAGAGGCTTAGCAAAGTCAACATGAAAATTCCTGGAATCACATTATATCTGACTCTCAAAACAAATGTATGGTGGGGAGATATGATACCCTGGTTGTTCAGCCAGTAAGTCATGTGTAGAGCAAAGGTTATAGGTGAAGGTATATGCAAATCTGAATGTGAATGTCAGTCCAGCAAAAAATTCATGCCTGCACTGATTGACAGTAATTGCTGTTTTCACAACCTCTGCCATGGTAAAGTTTTGCCTTCTAGGTGAATGGTCCCAGTTTCATACCAAGCGCTAAAGCTGCTCATTCTCTATAGGACCAGAACAAGGGTGGATTTTATGTACTGCAGAAAGTTGATGTGGAGGCCTGGAACACATTTCTTTTTATGAAAATCACCAGAATTATTTATTTTCAATAATTTACATTGTAGTCTAGGGTGATGGAACTTGCTGAGCTTCCACCCATTGCACAAAGAGAAAAAATTGCCAGGCAGTGCAGAATTTATGGTCTGATTTCATAGCAGCACTGTCCCATGCCATCATGAGTATAATCAGAAATTCATAATACAAGATTAAGTACATTTTCATCATAAAGCCATTACAGAATAACTTATGACTTGAAAAATCTCACAGTTCTAATGAAATAACGTCACAAATTTTTAGACAGTAGTTACATGTCTACTAAGTATCCTCCTGTCTAAATCTTGCCAGTACCCAGGTGAGTATCGTTGCTTAATTCATTGAGGGATGAGGAATGTTTGCTTTAGGACCCATTAAGTGCTACTTGCCATACATTTGGAGAATCAGATTCACCTAAGCTGCTAAAGGCAGATGCTTTATCTTTTATTTGTCTGTAAAATGCCATGCATGCCCATGGCACCTTATAAATAATAATGAATCATCTTCACAGGTTTTATGACTGAGGGCCTGGTTTGGGAACTAAACAATTTCCCAGTGGCTATAACATGGGTTGCAAAATCGTAATAGAAAAAGGCCAAAGAATTCTTCTCAGAGTCTCAAGGCCAATAAATCATAGAACTGTTTTCTTCCATTGCTGGATATTCAGAAATTTAGTTTTGCTTCTCAGAGAAATGATTTTGAGAAAATTACTAGCTCCTTCTCTGTGCATGTGTGGGGACAAGGTTCTCTTATTTCGCCAACCCATAACTTTTCAAAGGAGGTGAGAGCTTTCTGCATGCCAGGGCTGTATTTTAAGATCATGAGTAGTGTGAACTGGCATTGCTTTTCTTTATGGATTGTCGTTTTCCCTGTTAAACTGCCTTCTGCCCCACCATGTGCCAGATCTTGAGGCTGTTTCCCCCAAGACTCCAATGCTGCTCTAAATTGATTTAGCAAAAGTCAGAGACTGCCACTTCCAGCACTGCCCGACCTCATTGGGAGGTCTCCAAACTCCCATGGGAAGCTGATTCTCGCAGGTGTCACAGAGATGTTCAAACCAGCAGACCCAGACAACTGGCCCCACACCTGGAGTTGTCCATAGCATCTATAACAGTTTCCACTTTCTCACGAAAGCAGCTGTCTGTGAAACATTAAGTCACCATTTTGGCTCTGCCCCTGTTTACATGCGACGGGTTGTTTCCCAGACATGGTGAAAGCAGTGGTAACGGGAGGCACGCCGCTGTGCTGGGTGTTCCTCCTGATAGCTGTGCTGATGGCTTGTGTTGTGGAAGACTTGTGGAATGATGATCTGTATCGTTCCTCAGTGAAGTTCTTGTACTGGGTTCCACTGGCAGCTGTTTAAATACCACGAACTATTTTGTGCGTGCTCAGTTTTAATTACCTCGTTCTAAATCCACACTCCTCACCATTCATTTGCGTCAGCTGTCCTTGTAGAGATGTTTGCTTTCAGAAGCATTTGTAGGAAATGCACATTTTAAGGAAATGAGCATTTGCAAAGAGAGAACTTAAAACCTACAGCAGGAACCTAGCATGAGAAAATCTCAGTCCAAGGTTTGGCTCATCCAGCTGAGCCATCAAGGCCTCTCCAGGCAGTCAGAGCAGGCTCATTGGTGAAAAAACTCAGCAAATGCCTCATCCATAAAGTGCAGACTCTGGAGCTAGAGGCAGGAAGAAAACTAAATGCAAGTGTCTAAATAACCAACTCCTGAGTGTTGGATATTCCAGCAATTTCCTTAACTTCAGGCTTCCCATGGGAACATTAGGTGACTAAATAAGGAGCATGCTTGAAATAGCTGTGAAATTCTGGTCTCATTGAAGTTACCACATAACCTCTGGTGAACTCCAGCTGTACCTAGATTTAATTTCAGCTTCAAAACCAGCAGTAACAGTGACCTGGCACATAGCTTTAGAGTTTCCTGTACATACCAGGGGCAAAATCTCTTATAACACTATTTCCCAAAGTGAAGTTTCAAATGGTGTTTACTTTTACTTGGATAGGACAAGGCATTTCTATGGCTGTACTGCTGCTGCAAACTCCTCCTCTCATCAGTAGTATGTGTTTCATATCCTTATCTCATTAAATGTATACTTCCGCTGTGCTGAGAAATAGAACATGAGTTTGTTTATGGAGGTTAATATCTCATTCTCTCTATGACTTGATGGTTACATTTGTGTGATAAACTACTCCAGCCATTTGTCACATTTTCTGCATGCACAAATGAGATTAGTGATCTTAGTCAGAGAGGTCTGTCTGTCCTCTGAGCAGACAAAACAGATTCTCTTTTTGGTAACAGGATGAGAGGCCTGTCTACCTGAAAATGCACTGATTTGCTAACAAGTACACAGAGAATCAAAAATTAGAGTTAGAATTAGTTGAGGTTTCTATATATCACTGATGAATATCCACCCTGTGGATGTTTGTCAAGTTTTTTTTTTTCTGATAGTTAACTTAGAACCAAACATAGTTGCAAAGTAGTTACAATGAATATAAGATCAATACATACAGTTTGTTATTAATGGCTAAAAAGTTGCAGTTGTTTATAAGGTTGAGCACACTGTAGAGACAAACCCAAGCTGCCGCTGAACTTGACTCAGTTTTGTATAGAGGATGGAAAAGAATAGACCTGGGGAATATGTGGTAGCTTAAAAAAATAAACAAAAAACCTCTTCCAATAAATTATGTAGCTTATTTATAGAGCATCTGTGCAGCTGTTTGTCTTCTGAAATGGAAGGGGCTAAAATGGGAGTGAATAAAAAAATAAACTTGAAAGCATATGGCAAATGTGTAGCCAGTGAGCCAACCTGTCTGAGTGTGCCTTGGAACAAAAGTACAGGAGGATGAGACGTCGTTGTTTGGTTTTATTTGTTCTTGAAAGGTTTTTTTTATTTTTAAATAAAAACAGTAACATACACTTGGCAACAGCAGCAGCTGATTTTTATTCTGGGCTTCTGTAAAATATCAAAGTCTTTGTAGCTTAGTCAAATCCCTGGCAACTGATCAAATTCTGTTGATTTTAAATCTTCCTTGTTGAGCACCGGAAACCAGTGTCTCAGATAACTCGAGCTGGAGCTCGTGGATAGGGAGAAATGTGCAGAACACCATAAGGCTTGCAGAGACTCTTGGGTCATCCAGAGTCAGCTCAGTGCTATCTGCAACCTTCATTCCTCTTGCTTGGTGACATAGCCTGAGAACAGTTATCTCATCTCCCATGTGAAGTTGAGCTTGAGGTGACTCAAGCAAGTGCTGGGTAGGATTTGAGCACCCTGAGCTCACTGCACTGTCTGCCTGAACCCCAGTCTGCCCCTTCCTTACTGTTCCTCTCAAATGATCTTGGTCATTTTTGGAACTGGTTTTCCAGCCAGTTTGGATCTTTGCTGTCAAAGATCTTTACAGCCATCCAGGACTCCTCTCCTGTGTGCTCAGTGTTGCTGTGCAATGGGGCTGTTGCCCAACACAGCTGCCCTCAACCACCCTGCCCCTGTCAGATCTCTTTGGTTCCTGCCCATGAGTGCACTTGCTGGAACAGCCAGTTCTGAGATGCATTCCCCTGGCTTGCAGCACAGAGATAGTGCCCAGCTCAGCGACCTCAGGGGGAGGGAGGACAGGTACAAATGGCTGCAAAGTGCCAGGAAGTCATCAGCCGAGGAATTGTTGACTCTGCAGGTTTATATCCCCTGTAAAGCTCTTTTCATTGCCTCTCTCAGTTTTGTGCCAGCTCAGTGCAGTTCTGTGAAACCCTGAAGCAGATGGTACCTGCTAAGGAGACTGTTCTCAGGCCAGAAATCCTTGGTGAGCGTGCGCAGGTTCATGGCTTTGGTGTAGTGGTTCCAGGGGCTCACTGAAGATCACACCAGCAGCATTCTCCAGTCCACTCTGTGCTTTGAGGATGCTCTTGTGCTGTTAGGTTGGAACCTAATTATCACTTGGAAAACTGCCTTCAACAGCATCTTTTCTGTACAGACCTTGAGTCAGTACCATTTCCCACATGGATCCCAGGGATGATTGTGTACCTTGATGTCTTTGAGATGGTCATGGAGAAACTGATGTCCTAAGAAGGATAAATTTTTACATAAAGATAAAAAAAATTATTGCAATGAAGCATGTCATACTTCTGTTTGGGAATTCCTGAGTGTGCTTCCCTCATGGTGTGGAAGCATGCTCAGTGACCAGAGGCACACTGGAATTATGATAAACAGGGTTTTTCCACCTGCTGCTGTCACACACTAATGAAAAATCTCTTCTGTAGGTGGGTAACATTTCTTGGCTGGGCTGGAAAATTCATTGTATTTTAGGACCTCTGATAAATTAGCATTTTTCTGTGCCAAAAATCAATATTGGAAACAGGGCTCTTGTTATGAATCTAAAAGTCTTTGAGCTGGAGCCAAAGGTACATGATAAAACTGAATTTGTATTTCCTATAATAGTGTGCCTGTGGGCTGGCAATGTGAGCAAGACTTTCTGGACAAGATTTATGAATAAAGGAGTAATAATTCCAAAATAAGTATCAATCTCCTTTTGCCATGATGCCAAGCATAAAAGAGGGACTCTAATTGTCTTTTTCTTCTGGACAAGAAAAAGAATAGCAGATAGGTCCCCTTCAGGTGGAGCAATACTCTGTCTTCTTTGAAGACAGACAGAGAAAAGAAAAAGGGACTATAAAAAAGTGATGTGGCCTGCAAGTGCAATGATGGCACAAAGGATTTTAAAAGATAGAAAAATAATAATATGGAATAGAAGCATAAAGTATTTTGAAAGGAGTTTTCCCTGTAAGATACCAGGAGTTTTATAGAGCCAGGAATAAAACGGTGGATGTCAGCCCAAAGCATTTAACTTCCACTGGTTTTCTTTTTCCATGTTCCTAAATAGCCTCACTTAACAAAAACTATTCCCATGCTTGAATTCACCTGGACAGGCTGAGTTCACTGAATAAATAAAGAGTTTGTTTGCTCTCAGTGCTGTGTGGGATGGAGCCAGGTTGCTGTAAGCCAGCTGAGGAGCTGGCCCCTTGGCTCCAGGGACTGTCCCATAAGCCATGAGCTCAAATTGAGCTGAGTAATTAGTACACATATTATTCCAGATCCGTGGGAGCTCTTTGGAGGGTTTTTGAAACATCCCATGAAAAGCTTAAGCAGAAGTACAAACATAAATAAACTACATACTTCAGCTTTACAAATATTGAAGTCCACGAACTTCCTTACAACACATTTTCCTTTAGAAGTTCCCTTTTCTGAAAGTCTGTTTCTTCTTAGATGACCTCTGCTTTTAATTAGGATGAAAAGTCCCATGGATTTTCACTCATCTCCACAGCCATAAGCAAGCACAAAGGGCCCTCTCTGGCTGCGTTTCCCCCTGCCTGAGCAGTGGCCTTGGCAGAGGGGCTGCCTCCAGGCTCGGCAGTGGTGCCCCTTTGTCCCTGTGGCCGGAGCGGGACGGGATGATCCTGATTTCCATAAACCCCCCAGCTGCAGGGAGGCACAGCCAGCTGACACCGTGGGCCCCTCGAGGGACGGGACATATGACTTGTGTGTGATTTTTGCCCGTGTTTTTCATCTCCCTGCCGCTGCCCTCTGCTTGGGGCAGTGGGGGGGAGCAGACCTCTAATCTGACTAGAAAGACGCTATTGTTAAACAGACGCATCCCCTGAAATTCCCAGTGCTCCTTGGCTTTTGGGCTGGGATAACCTTGCTGTCACTGGCCTTGCATGCTAGAATGAAAAGTTGTCCTAAATCCATCTTGAATTCACCAGCCTGGAAAGGATTACATCCTGCTGAAGAGGAAAGGCAGAGGATTTTGAGAATATCTGGTCTTTATTTCTGGAACTTTTTGATTAAGACTGTCCTGAAGCAATTGTGTCATGTACGTGCTGTAGCCCTCTTTGTGTAGCAGGGCAGGGTATTTGCTTGTCTGTCTCAGCTGTTTTCACACTGTTGTTTGCTCTCATGACTCTCTTTCCTTAGAATCCATTGCCTTGTTTTAACTCTCTTTCCTTTCCCTTTACCAAAGCCAACAAAAAGATGATTAAAGCAGACAGCTGATTAGAATCAGGGCTCCCTACCTAACTACTATAGTGAGCAGGGGTTAAGTGTGGGGCCTCTTGGGGGATTTGCTTTTGATTTTTGTTAAGTTCTCTGATAGCCTTGTGCAGTGAGAATGTGCAGTTCTGGTGTTTTATAATTACAGAGGCAGCTAAAATAGTCCATTTCTGAGGGCTGCCCATGCACTGATGCTTGTTGTGCTGGTGCTGTGGTAGTTTCCTCAGAGAAAAAGAGGGTGGGTGGAAAAGGGGTTCCCACTCTCTTGTTTTGTCTCATATTTCACTGTGCCCTTGCAGAAACTGCACCCAAAACCACTGCATGGAAGGGAAGCAGCAGAGGAAATAACAGCACCACTGCAGAATGCAACTGTAGAAATAAAAGATGAACATGTTTTGTTGGCCTTGATAGCTGGTGAACAAGAGAGATTAAGGAAAAGGGATCTATTGCATCAACTTTGTGGGTGTTATTGGCATTAGAGAACACTGCCTGTCATCTTGAAGCGTCATAAATATTTAATTGTGCAGCTCAGTGGAATACACTGATTGCTTATCAGTCCCAAAATGGTTTTTCTTACGTTAAACTATTGAAATAAAATAGTCTAGAAAGGGTAAGTTCTTTGGGTGATGTTAAAACTAGTCACTGCACACCCAGAGAGTAGGGAAGGGTTCCTGTAGGTTGGTGGGTTTTGTTCAATTTCATCACTTGTATTTCTTCCTTGTCACCTTTTTTTAAAAATTGGGATTTGTTGTTATAGGCGAGAGAGATCTTCAGTTTCTTTCCTGTCCTAACAGAAAGACAAAAATGTAACTTTAATTTAGCAAAACAACAGATGCAACCCTAAGTCAGCTCTCACACCAAAGAAAACTTTTGATAACATGCTGAAGGTGTGGGGGCTCTGCTGTGAAAGCTGCAAATGGGTGGAAATCTGCTGTAGGCTGAGGTTTCTCTCCTCACTTCGTGTTGCAGCCTGGATGCGATCGAACTGGCTGCTAAATTGTGAATATACTGGGCCATGTGGTTCCTGTGCAGTGGGAAGGCAGCTCTCTTCCATTCCCTGTGGGGTGAGAGAGCAGAGGGGCTCCATGCTGGTGTCCCTGTGCAGGTGGCTCAGGCAGGAGGACCTGGGGTTCTGGGCTGTCTTTCCAGGAACTGTTCAGCTCCTGCTGCAACAGTAGAAGAGTTGCTGAAGAGCAGCTTTCTGATCTGCAGTGCTTGCATTGCTGGAAGAGGAACATTCAGATGGAAACCCTGGTGAGCCATGTGAGATGTTTTCTACGTAGGGTCAGTGTTTTCACTTCCTGCTGCCTCAGAATTTCAGCATCACAGCTACTTATGGTCAACACCAGCCCCAGTCACCATGGCCTGCTGGTCACGTTTTAGAAAGGTGTCCTTCCTCCTTTTTATAGCAAATAAGTAAGTGAAACTGTTAGAGACTTCTAGATAATGTAAAAGGACCAACTGCAATTCTAGAAAGCCAGGGAATGCAGGTCAAGGGCAGAAATGTCAATCCATTGTAACTTGGGTGTGAGATAGGATCTGGATGGGAGGCCTGTGCAATACCCTTTGGCATGGGGTATGGGTAAATGATCTCTGCTTGTTCCCTGTCTCTTTGTTTTATTAAATTCCTCTAGGGAGGCAACGGTGTAATTCTGAAATTCAAGCACTGCTGTATCCAAAAGTTGTTTCAAAACCCTTTGACCAATGATACTTAGTTTCATAGAGAAATTTTTAAGTTCCAGTTCAGAATGCCTTGTGTTTCAGCATAGTTTTTCAGGTGATTGTAGCTGTTCTCTCTCTTCTCAGCTCGTCACAGGTCAGAAACTCAAAGGCACTGAGGTTGAAGTAAAACAATTGTTCCATCACTCTGAGCTCTGCTTTGTTTTTGTGGGAATTGTCTGCTTCTGTAGCACTTTCAGTTTCATTACTTGTTATAAAGTTTGGTTTACTAACCTGCTCTAGGAACAGATACAACCACCAAAGCTGCTTTTTAATTAGCCCTGTGGCCCATCCGGTGTGGATGTGCTGACATCCTGGCTGTACAATGTACTTCCAATGAAAGGGAACAGTCTGCCATAGAGTCTTGTGACCTTGAGGTCAGTTTTGTGCTCAAAATTGCTTTTGATTATGGAGTTAGTATGTGTCTCAAAAATATAATAAAAAATCCAGCAAGCACTAGCGGTCCTTACACAGTTCTGCTGAGTTACACACTCAAGTGGTATCACATCTAGATTTTGATGGAATTAACTGCTTTATTTATAGATACTTTCCAGATGCCGTGCCATGGTTGTGAATATTCAGAGGTTTGCAACCAGAATGATGGAAAATTAGCATACAGTTACATCACTGTGGACATGGCTGCAGTGTTTTCTACAGGAATGTAGCCTGAGTCATACTTTTACTGTCTGCATTTCATCTCTGTGCTATATGATAGATAAGACTTGGTGTGCCTGAACACTTACAGCCTAGATCTGTAGTATCCTGAGGAATTTTCTTGTCTGATTAGTTCACCACATGTGTTCACCAGAAAGCCTCAGGACACTGGCAGTTTTTGGGAAGATGTTAGATGTAACTGCTAGGTACTTGTAAACATCAGTTCAGTTTTTTTAGACTGGTACTTTGTTATCTGTAAACAATAAGAAGTTTTGGAGTTGATTAGGAAGCTATCATGTGTGGTTCTTGGGTTTTCTGGACAAGGGGTTGAAATGGTTCATGCTGCCCTTGAAATCAGCTAATCAAAGCAGGACAATTTTTGGACATCCTGTAGCAATTAGAGTGCTGTAGATGAGGGATGGTACAGACTGTGTAGTGTGTGCTTTGAACTTGTGCAGCAGCATTCTCAGACCAGTTGGTAATCACCAAAGGGAAAAATTGTTGCATTAGAGGTGAGTAATGCATATATGTGTTTTACTGGATTGATGAAATTCTGCCATCACCTGCAGAGAAGCAGCAGCATTGAACAGCTGAGAAGCTAAACTTAGTGGGATACTTGTAATCAACCAAAGATTCAAAATTTGATCTCAAAAATAACATGTCTAAAAGGCTTTCTCTGCAAGCATTCCTCATAGCAAAATACAAGCAGTTGTTTACACAATCATGGTTATAAGGCTCATGACCAAAGTTAGATCAAACCAACATGTTTTCTCCATGTATTCATGTCTCTTCCAAAGCTGCTTAATAACATCTGGTACCATCCTGGTCTTAGAGAAAACAAGCTCTAGTCACAAAGATTAGGATGTCACAGGGAGATGCGTGAGGCCACAGAGCACTGTGTAACTGGCAGGCATCGAGCTGTGATGGGTGCAGGGTGCTCACAGACTTCGCTTAAGTATCTTTGCTTTCCTCTAAAGACTCCTTCTCTGAGGAGCCCTAACTCAGTTCATTTCTGGAGAGCTGGGGAGGAGGGCAGGAGAGAATAATAAATGGTCCCTTGAAAACAAGAGGCAGCAATAGACGCCACATGACGACCCAAACAGCCTATTTAACTGCAGCCAGTTTCCTGCTGAAGATTCATTTTGAAGAGATTGCGAGAGCACTCGAACAGGAAGCTGCAGCTTCACCGAACGGTTTCAGTATCAGTGTGTTATCTGTGGTCATTCCCCTCCACAGCTTGCGGCTGGCTTCTGGTTAGCAGAGACAGACACTTTGAGCTGAGCTGGCATCAGTTCCCACCTACTTAATCAGTTAAGTTGTGAGCCCTGTGGTTAGCTCGAATCCCCTGGTCGTCTTGTGGATTGCCAGTGACAGGAAGGGGGAGATGCATTGAGTGGTTCCGGCAGGAATAGCTTGGTTATCTGATGGTCACCCCAGAGACTGATAAAATTATGTGAGCTCTTTTCTGAGAAGACATCAAAAAAGCAGAAACTTGTCTCTAACCACCTGAAGAGTTTACAACGTCAAGGGAAATTTTGCTTAACTTGAAAGCCTCAAAACTGTTAACCCGCCTTCACCACTGCAGACCACAGCACTGCCTCAGACTCACGGCGCACAGAATGAAGTACAGGCCGTGGTGTGCAGAACTGTAAATTCTTACTGAGGTAACATTATCATTCAGATCTTCCAAAATTACTTTGGCACTTCAGATTCAGAGGTGAACAACTTGAAACATATAAGAGAACTGGGCTCTTCTGAGGAAATGTGCTCCATATTTTTAGAAAACTTGGCCTCCTTGAGTCTGTCATGTTGTCAGGAGTTTAGGCATGCAAAGTGATGAATCACTTTTCAAAGTGTAGCCTGTTTGATGAGCCTGGATTGATCTGAAGCCGAAGTGATGGTGACTGTGACAAGGGCTTGCAGAGGTTAAACAGAGAAGGTGGTCATATCCTGGGGACAGCTTAGGGCACTTGGTTTGTTTTTGGCATGTATTTGCTGAGCAGACTTCAGCACCAGAATGGACTTCAGAGAGAACACATAAGTAAATGAGGTTTTGAATTAGTGTTTTCAAAGAGGCCTTTGGCTGGTTCCTCTGAGCCTCAGTGCCTGAGTGAGTATCTCTGGCCTTAAAATGGGGTAGTGGTACTCAGGTGTTTCCTTGAGGTGTGTAGATGGGAGAGTATTCCACTGAGTATTTACTATAATAGATGATGTAGTTCTGAAGATCCACTTTTTTTTTTTTTTTTTTCTTGCCTAGAGTATAAGGAGCTCTGTGCTGCTTGTCTCATGTCCCTGTCTGACCATCCTTCTCCTCAAACCAAGCCTCTCAGCTTCTGTCCCAGGCCACAGCTTGCAGCGCAGCTCCCCACATGCAGGTGCCTGTAGTGGCTGGGCTCCTGAAGAGGCTGCTGAGCAAGCGTGGTAAAGGCATTGCCTCCTGCTGGAGCAAGGGGCTGGGATGTCTTTTTCCATGGGAGGGAGGCTCCCGTGGCTGGTTCAGAGACCTCGTGCCCATCACTCACTGCTCGCCTTGGAGTAAAAGCAAAGGTGGGCTTGGCAGCTGGGCTCTGACAGCACAGCCTCACCCTGTACCTGCACATCTCAAAACTGCACACTGATGTGATGTGTGATTTGTAGCTGTAACAAATGCCATGATGAAATCCTGCTCATCTGCTGTTTTTCTCCAGGTTTTGAAATCAAGGCTGGGTGTTTGTAAGGGCGTGTGTCTGTACAGGAGGCATGAGAGATGCTTTAGTCTGCTGATGTTGTTTGGCTCAGCCTCTGTCAATGACAACCACAGCAATCAGTGCCTTTTGGACTCAAAGCTATTTCCTTTCCTGCTGCAGATTATGTCTGGTATGCATAACGTGTTAATTTAACAAAGCAGTTCTTTTGATACAGCTTTAATTTTTTAACAACAGCTCGAAGGCAATGATGTACAGATTATATAGTGTCAGTTTCCCAATTAAAGTTTTACAGGAAAATACTCTGGTTTTGCTTTAAGCCTGTTTTGAATTCTTCCTTCTGGCACTTGTGCAAATGGAAACTGTGCTATTGCAAAGCATCCATTTGAAACCTTGAAATATTTATTGAGGCTGCATTGAATACTGAAGCAGGAATCTTCCTGTAGGCTTGTTGATGTCTGTCATATACATTTATTTTGTAATTAAATGTCTGGAAGCTTGTGTGTGTGCCTGAGTGGTTGGCTTCTTGTGTTTTATTTTTTGCAGGTTTTGTTGTTGTTACACTGGTTTTTCTGATAAATGCTTTTAACTCATCACTTTCAAGAGTTCTGTGAAAAATTATCCACAGCCAGACCACATCTTTGATGTGTAGCGATGAACCTCCTACTAATTGTTGTGCAGAACACTGAGGAGGTGGCTAAACCACTGCCCTTCCTAGAACACCAGACTTGAGAAGCTCATTGCTGCAGCAGAACATGCCTGTTTGAAGGCTGGGGGATGGAGACCACCTGAAGGGACTAGCTGAGAAGATTTCATTCTTGAAATATTACCCATAAACTGAACTATTTTTTTTTTTCATTCCCCCTTTTTTTCTCTTCTTCCCAGCTGTCTCTCAGATAATATCATGTCAGTGTTCTTTCCTGTTTATACAGGCTGGAAGCAACAGGGAGTGACCATACCCAAAATTGTCCCCAGAGTGTGTTGCAAGGATGTGATGGTGTGGAGCATAAGCTGAATCTCAGAGGGCAAGGCACTGGCATTAGACAGGACCAGGAGTCACCAGTTCTGGTGACAACAGACCGTGCCTCTGTGAAGCTGCAGAACCAGATGCTCCTTGGCATTTCCCTTGTGCCCTGGTGGCTTCTCTCCAAGTACTCCCCACTGCTCATCCTGACCAGAGGCTTATCCCTGCTCCACGAGTCTCATTCTCCTGGAGGTTGTGTGGTGACTAGAACTCGAGTATCAGACACCTAATTCAGATTAACTTTCAGCCTGGCATGAGTTACTGCCATGAGATCTGCAGCAGGGTAATATGAAGGTCTCTGTGATGCCGTTCCAATCCAGCTGCTTTTAAAGGATAGGGAGAATGATCCCTGAACCTGAGCCCACCCAATGGGCTGGAGCTGGGGCAGGCAGCTTCTCTGCCTTTGGAATGTGCTGAGAGTCTGAAGAATTCCCTGCTGCCAGAGTGCCAAGGAAGCCACCTGGCCCAGTTTGAAACCAAATGCTGCGTCTCATGTGTTTATCACTTCCCTTGTTTTCATTCTTTTTCCGTTTCCAACTATTCTCTTTGGATTAGTCCTACTGCTGGGTAATTATGACTTTCATATCTATATCTATTTATCAAGCTTGGCTGCATTATTTTTGGGCAGCTATTTAAGACTTTGTTTATTTTTTAAAAAATATTGTGTCCATATTTGCATATTTGCATTTCAGAACTCACAAACAATGATAATTCTCACAGTACATCACTCTTCAAAATTTTTTCTTAACAAGTAGAACTTTTTTAGTCATGCCAGAATCAGCTTCATTATATGAATCCTATTTATGGATCCTATTTAGAGCATTTGCAGGGAGTGAATTAAATGTGCTGTTCTCACAGATACATATATCTGATCCCATGTGAGAATGGAGGGTAAGACTTGATATTTCAAGGAAATTACAATAGTTACTGAGAAGAAAGGCCCTTTTTTTGTTTGGTTTGGTTTGGTTTGGTTTTGGTTTTTTTCTTCCTTTTTTCCCTTCCTTCCTGGAAAAAAAGTACACATTTATGTGGGAAATAAAAGCCAAAGCCTTCATTATGAACACCAAAAGAAATTGATTCTGCAGCAGTGTTTTAGTTCAGTGACTTTATTTGTATAAAGACCAATGAATGATGTAAAGATAATGGTTTTATCTGAAGGATGTTAGCACAAGCTGACACATACCCTCTGCAGCACTGGTGGGCTGCACCTGGTTGATGCAGAGCGTGGGCAGAGTGACCTGTCAGGCCCCACTTCATCCCTCACCTCAGAGGGTTTAAAATCATCTTGGGCAAGGGGGAAGCAGCAACCCAATTCAGGGATTTTGGAAAGTGTTTCTGTTGAGTTCCTCAGTTGAACAATGGCCAGTGAGCTGTTGGGTTGGCAGAATTGATGTGGTAGTTGGCTTTTGGAACTGAATAATGAAACCTGAATACTCTTGCAAATGTAAAGGAAATCAGTTCCTCAAAAGTTTCCAGTACTACTGGAGCATTGAATGAGAAAAAATAATAGAAGTTGTTTGAGGCAATGCAGTTTAGATGAAGAGGATGTGTTCAAACATGCATGAAGAGCAATGCAGATGAACTTTAGATTAATCTGGTGTTTAAAAAGGAGGAGTTTGGTGTGTTTTTAACTAGAGTGTCAGCATGGCGCCTGTCTTGTTGGCCCAAAGTGCTCTGACTCGCTGCCTCAGTGACTTGCACTTCAAAGTTGCTGTTCAGGTGGTTGGGTCACCCATCAAAACAGGCTCACAGGGAGATCAAAGGGGAGGGCAGGTTCTCCAAAGAGAGAGAAAAATTATAAGGGCAGTTTCACATTAATTTTCTTCAATGCTATACTGGACAGCCAGGGAAAGTGAGCAGAAGATGGTTGTGTGGAGGGACTGAATAATGTGAAGACGTGCAGAATCTAAGCTGCTTTGGGGGCTGTCTACCAGCTCTGTGGTGTGGGGCCGACAGGATGATCATTATCTATGAGGTGTGTGAATGGTTCAGCCTCTGAACAGCACATTTGGTACTACCAACTGGTTTATCTAGAAGTTTTGGGGGAACAAGGAAAGGGATTTTAGAGATTTTCTTCTTTGTTTTACTTGAGAAATGGAGTGTGAAAGAAAGATCCTCAATAGGACTAGTTTCTGCTTCACATCACGGATGGTTTACACCTGATCTTACCAAAACCTTATCTCTGATCTGTCTGCCTTGAGCAAACATCCTTGTGGGTATTCTGTTCAGGTAGCTCTTTACCTCACTGGCCTTGGACAATGAGTGGGAGAACAGTAGGATTTTCATGTCCGCTGATGAAAGCAGTAGAAAGTTGCAGGAATCCCAAGAAAACACAATCTGGAGAAGGGAGTGGGTCTTTTGTCAGCTTAGCAGGACCACAGCGTGCTGTGGCTTGTGGCTGTGACTTGTGGCTTTACTGAGTGTGGTGTTTTTCACTCACCAGTACCTTCTCAGGTTGATTGATTTTGTCAGAATTTGCTTTAAAAGGATTGAATTCTAATCAGTGGTTGTGAAACTTAAGGCAAACATGTCATTGAAAATAAGCTTACAATGGTTTGATCAAGATCTCATGATTTGAGGTTTTCAGACATTTAAATGTGTTCAGTTGCTGTGAAGCTGGAAGCACAGGTAGGAAAGAGCGGCAATTAAAGTTGCATTGTGAGGAGGCAAATTCAGAGCTTCCTGGAGCCTTGCTGATGGCATTTTCTGATTCCAAACTCCTAGTAATGTGTTTTTAATATTTATTTGGGTTTCAGTTTGGTCGAAGTCTGTTGCCATTTTACCCAAACCTCTTTTATAATGGTAGGTTTCTCTCATACCTCACTTGGAGTCTTGCTGGTGGTTTTCAACCTCTTCCAATTTGCAAACAACCTAAGAAAAACACCACTAAAGTTGCAGAGCCGTATATTTTGAATGCAAAGCCATCTTGACCACAGGCTTGCTTTTCCTAGCTACCTTTTTACAGCTCATTTAAGAAGTACTCAGCAAAGCTGGAGGTCTCATGTCCCAGGGCTTAATGCAGTGGGGCCCTGTTTCTGGTTCCTGGCTCTGCTGTAGCATGAATACAGACTGTGCAAACCGTGTTTTACAGAAATTTTGTTCAATAAAAGTATGTCTTCAGCATCAGTGCAGCTCTGTCTACCACACTGGACTTCCTTCCTTCTGACTGGAGTTGGGGTTGGATTTGTTTGGATATTGTGGTGCTTTCTGATGCCTATTTAATTTTGCTGGAGTGGTATTTTTGTGACATCATAGTGCTGTGAGAGTTGTAAATTATTCTTTTACTCAAGTAGGCTTTATAATTTGGTGGGGAAAATTGCATTCCAGCAAAACTCAGCCTGAAAGTTAACATCTTCATTAGTTACTGCAGTGGCCCACAGTAGTACGACTTGTGGATTATTTTACAATATGTACTTTTCTGGTTGCTTGCACAAATGTAATACAAAAGTTGCTTTTATATTAATCTTTAAAGTTCTGGCCTTGAATGCTTATAATTTCTGCATCCTGAATCTTAACCAACAAAGGAAGCGAGGTTTTGTGTTCAAAGCCAGGAGGAGACAGGAGGTCTGTGCTGTATTCCCAGCGCTCCCGTAATCTTGCTCTGGGATCTGGGGCGTGCTGTTTGCTGTGCCTCAGTTTAGCTCATGCGTGGGGCAGGGAGACCTTCTGGGTGTGTTCACTGGCCCTGTTGTGTGGAAGCTTTGATGCTCTATGAGATTGCTGGTGGGAAAATGTCATACTGTGTTCAGAGCACAGGAATCCTTGGGTTTAGAAGTTACCCCAACAGTTGCAGGTGGCATCTCTTCCACTTCTGGCCAGGGCTGGCATCTGCCATGAACACCCCCATCTCCTCTTCTGTTTTCCCCTCATATGCTTTGCACAGGGGAGCTCGAGAAGATGCAGACTTTCAGAATCTGTACAACCACAGGTGATAGTTTATCCTTGAATTCTGTATGTTGTTCTTCAGTATCGTGTTGTGTAAGGGTGCCTCTCCCCAAAAAGTTCCTGCAGAAGCCTGGCACATTGTGTTATAGCTAGCCCTTTATTAACTCTGAATTTCCCAAGTTCCTTTGCCTTTCCAGGTTTGAGTTAGACGGCTTGATGTTACTTCAGAGCCGTCCTTTTGATGGCTGGAAACGATAATAGCCTGTGTCATCTGCCCTTTAGAGGGAAGGGTTATGCCTCGTCCTTTATTCCTCGTCTCTCCTGACAAAACCCGTCCCACAATGCGCCCGAGCCGCTCGCAGGTGTTCCCGCCGCTCTGCCCTCTCACATGCACCGCAAATTAGTAACAGAAGCTAATGGCCCAGCATGCGGCCATCAAAGGGCTGACAATTCCAGCCTTTCCAAAGGGCCCTTTATGTCAGAGCCCCCCACGAGACCTGTCCGGCTGAAAAGGCCGTTTGTGTGTCCCTGTGTGCGGGCCGCTGCCGCGCCCCGCCGGCCGCGGGCCTCACGCTGCGCCCCGGGCCTGTTGCTGCTGGCAACAGATAAAAATCGCTGTTCGCCACAGCGGGGCCCGCAGCACATCAATCATCCGCCCAGATAAAGGCCTCGGGCCTTTGGCCCCATCCCTCGCTTGTTCCTAAATAATTTCCACTGGCTGAGCATGCTATGGTGTAGGCTGGGTAATTCAGTCCAGAAAACTTCATTTCACTAAAAATGCTTTGATTCTTTTCTTTTTTTTTTTTCTTT